>OY743220.1:21019828-21209761 GCA_963555745.1 Cardamine flexuosa | reverse complement strand
TTACAAATCCACCCAAAAGTATGATCAAAGAACATTTAGTGCTTTGATTGATCGTAATAAAAATCATTCCTTTTAGAGTAACAATCAAAGATCCATAATTTTAGAGTGATCACTAACAAAATTACAAAAACCCAGAAAATTCTGAAATTTGATGAAGAAATCAAGACTTACCCAGTGGGTGTTCCAACTTGAAAGAGCTATTAGCCATGGCGATTAACAATCTCAATTACTGAATTCACATATAAATTAACAATATGAATTGAAATGTGATGTTAGATTTAGCAATCTCGACAAAAAAGGAAGAAAAAAAACCCAGAAATTGCGAAATTAGAGAGGAGAACATACCAAAGATTAGGGCTTTTCGTTTTCCCTAAATTTGACTGATGAAGAGAATCAAATTGCAGAGATTAGAGAGGATCGAAGCTCGATTTTGTTGGGATTTCGTGTAGAAAACTCGATTAGGGTTTCAAGATCCCTAAATCTCTCTCTGTGTGCGAAACTAATAACTGAAAAGTCTGAAACTTTCGTCCAATTTAGGATTTATCGTCATCAATTTGTTGGCGTTTGCTACAAAATCGGTTATTTATTAACCGGATTATGGTTTAGAATTATTTCGGTTCTCATTTTTTGTTTGTCGTAACTCATTAATTTATTTCGTACAAAAATAATGGTTTTTGTCAAACGACACAATTTATTGTTACCTCAGAAAAAGGCAGAATATATAAATAAAAACATAAAAAGATGACATTGTTGATTTAATTTTACAAGATATAAACACAAATAATTGTTAACAAAAAAATGGAATATTCTGATAATTAACTAATTTTAAAAATCTTTTTTTTTTAAATGCTAACTTATCTGCATGTAAATGGACTTCTTGATAACTGAATTGGAAGTTTGGAACTTCACTTCATAGATCATAACCGTTTGTAAATGATGCCGGAGTTTCAAGTTAGCATTTTGATTTTTTTTTCTAATACGACACATCTTTTAGGTAAAGTTTGAATTTATTGTTAATTAGTTCGTTACAACTCGCTACTATTTTCGTATGCGAGAAAAATTCGGATGACATGAGTAAACTTCAATAAAGACTACACCTTTATATTGGGTCGGTGAAACTGAAAATTTGTGTTTTTATTCATTGTTTTTAAAGTACAATTAGGTAGTAGAAATTCATAGAAATTTTACAAGGTAAAAAAACAAATTTTGTAGAGTGAGAATATTTGGAAAATGAAACCACGAAATTAGTTTTGAAATTCAAATAGATGTTGGAAGTAGCAGAGCCCACCAACATGCATTTGTCTCTCTTACTAACCCTCATAAATACTTGTTGATACTATATAGCTCATGGTCATGGGATCCTTTTGTTTTGTTATTAAATCTTATTCTACAAATTAAATCTCTATACATAATTACCTACATAGCTATACCTTTTTTTTTTACATAGCTATACTTGTAAAAAGCATACTACACTACTTATACACCCATAAGTATTTTACGTATTTGCAATATCTTGATCCTTCGTTTTTTCATAAATATTACTTACTTGATTAATAAAACATTTTTGATATTTTTAGCTCATGTTTTGTATAACATGACGCCTTCAGCCTTGTGGGTTTAAAATATATATTCTCTATCGATAGTCAAATTCTAGTACACTGTGCTTAGTCGTATTGATCAATCCTTTTGAGTCGTCATGCAATATTATTCATGAATATTAGTTGCTAACAAAAAGAAAAACATTATTCATGAATATTATTGCCTTACAGAGGTTTCTTTCATGGGGACTTTGATCCCAACTACAAATTAAACAAATAATGTAAATTCAAATGAAAAATCGCAGAACTCAAGTACTATTTCTCAACGCATCTCCACGTTTTTTACCTAACAAATATCACAACGTCTATTTTGTAAGTTTGTAACGTATCTTTTTTGTTAGAAATGAGCAACTAAACATCACTAATTCTAATTCGAATTTGTGATATTTACCATAATACCGAAATAGTTTTTTTTATGGCAAATTAAGTTAGATTTTCAGTTAGATATTTTGTTTTGAAATAATATTGTGACGTTTTTGCAAAAGGATTCAAGTTCCTCGTTTTTTTTTTTTAAATCCATCGCAAGTATAACGTTTTAGCTTTTTTGTCTTAGCAACTTTTATGAATAAGAACTAGCTAGTAATCATCATGAAATTCTTGGAAGTGGTTCAGGTTTTTAGTAACAATGACCTATTCGATTTGATATCTCTTATAACAAAATACCATATCTATATAATAGTATAAAATTTTGTAAAGAAGACTATTTCATATAAACATATTATTTTTCAAATTAAATACAACCAACTTCCTTTTTGTTGTGGGGTTGTTGGCCTAATTCAATGCTGGTTTTTTCTTTTCCTTTTCTTCTTCACCTTCTTCGTATTTATATCTCTTTCACTCTGCAAACCCAAGAAAAAAAACATTGCAAAAGCTCATGTTGTCTTTTTCATTTCCATATCTGTAAAATTAAAGCCATGATTTGTAAACCAGTTTAATGGTAAGTACCTGTCTTTCTTGACTTACCCATAAATTTTGTTTGATCATTATACTTGCTTTGATTTCTTTTTCTCTTTTGTTTTGTTTTTTTTTGATGTGGAGCAAGTTTGGGATTAATACGTAACCGATGAGTAGATGAGCTATTGGTCATCAAATACGAGATATTGGTGCGGTTCAATCAGAAAACCGTATTCTTTGATTGTAGAGATCGGTTTATTTGATTGAGCCGTGCCAATATCACGTGTTTAAATTGGTCTCCATGTTAGTTGATGTGATCAATTCAAGGTATATGTCTACACATCGATTCTAAAACTTTTAAAATATGAAGCATTTTTTTTCTTACAGATAAGGTATATCAATTTCTTTCGTCGAGGATCACGTTCTTTATGTTATGTTTCCATATACATTATTATTTAACTTTTAAAAAGACAAGATCTTTAAATTATTTAAGGAGATTTTTTTTTTGGATAAAAGGCTTAATTTAAAGAGTTTTTTAGTTTTTTTTTTTTCATGTTTATCTTCTGCAGGGAGTTCGGATATTAAGAAAAAAGAAGAAGAAGAAGAAAAAATTCAAACACATTTACGAGAAGATACTGTATTAATTATTGTTAGCGACAGTTACTTCTTTTAAAATATATTGTAGGGAAATGACTACTATTTGGATGTTATTGTCACTCATTAATGCAAAGATTTTTGATAATGAAAATAAAATAGTTTGTACTCCATTATCAAAAGTACTTTTAATTCGTTTATATCCGAATTATATCACGTAATCAAGGGTGTGGATTATGTTTGTTAACCCGTCAGTACCGGGTTGGCCATACATTACTCGTTCCATTATGAAACTAGTTAATGCTACCTATAATTTCAGAAACAGAAAATAAAATAAAAAGTTTGCTATCATTTTAGAAACCTAAAATAGCTCAGCTAGCAGTATTTCATGTGGATCAAATTCACTTGGGCCACAAGTTAATCCGTATACATGATGTTTTAGTAAAAAATAATATCTAAAATTTTCGTAAATAGTTCAGATTTTTTTTTTCCATAAATGATTTAGAAGTAGTTCAATTTCTTTAAAATATTTTTAAAATTAATATAAAATTTCAGAAATAATTTACGGACTAGCAATTGGACAACGAATAATACGTAAACAAAAGTTTTTATATGCTATACACTGAAACCTCTACTAAGTTTTGCATTCATAATGGGAGAATTGAAAAAAGTTGTAGTTTTTGGAAATCAAACTCTAACATAGTGTTAAAAATAGTTAAAATCTTTGATACAGTATTAGACCAAATGACTTCTATATCTAATTCAACAAACTAAATTTTGATTTAAAATACATAAATAGTCACATTTACATTTAGCATCAAAGTTTTGTTATATTTTAAAATATTAAAATATAACCATATGACTTTAAAATATAAACATATGACAAAATACATAATGCATATACATTTTTTTTTTATGTATGCATTGATCAAATATATGAACAGATATGTAAAACCAACAAAAACCTGCGAAGTGGCCACCTAAATTTAATACATCTCGCAGAATACCCACGAGTTTAGGACCAAAACCTTAAATTTTTTTGGCGGGGACAGATTAAATGGGACAATCTCTACTCTTACTTATTGACAAATCTATACATATAATTGATACTATAACACAATTTTCACTTTGTAAATTTATCATTTCAATGAGTAACGAATCTAATGGAAGATGATAGATATTACTGCAGCAGCGCAGCTTCATTTTGGAACAAATATTTGATCAAAAATATTGAAATAACATAGAGGTGTTAACTTACCAGTTACCATCGATCACAACGGTAAAATTCCCAAATTCATGATTTGATTCAGAAAATAACAGTTACGAAACAAAATATAAAAAATAGGTAACTCAAAAAAAAAACTAAAACAGAAAGGAGTGGAAAAAAAGAGAATTTAATGAGAAGGAAAGCATGTGGAAATAAATGAATGGGCATAACAATAATAGCTTTGTCTCTCATAGGACAAACCAAATGTAACCAAAAAATATGGTTCCTCTCTCTTTCTCTTCTTTAATTTCTTCCCCCTCCATTTAAAGCACTTCACTTTCTCCAATTTCAAACCGTTTTAATCTTATTTTTTGTTTTCTTACCTTCAAATTTTCAAAACGTTAAAATCGTAAAAAGCTTACTAAGGTACAATAATAGAAAAGAAATGGGACTAGTGGAAGAGAATGACCAAATCATTGAGAAGACAATCAAAATGACCAGAAAGGAGTTAGTATCTTTTACCTATTAGTGAAGAACCATTCCAAGGGTGAAGCTAACAAGACACAAAAACAATTTCTAGGTTCTTGAAATGACAATTTTTTGGAGCAAAATTGTAATCCCTACCACTTCCTCCTCTGCTCTTAAATGACAATTTGGTATTGCTACGAACCCTGAAACTTGTTAACCAAAGGAAAAAGTAAAGAGTTTTTTTTTTTTTACTTAGCAGTCAAAGATTCATACACTCCTAAACAAAAAGCTATTCTGCTTCCCACAGTCAGGCATCAAGATTCATTAAAACTAACAGAAGAATAAAATAAAGAAACAATCCTTAACATTGCTCATTGTTCTAGTCTTCTAGGCGTGCCTTCTTATCTGTCAGTGAAACACGATCTCCAGTGAAGATAGACATTAACCTAGGCTCTAGCTGCTTGTCATTATGCATCATCACATACTTGTTTAAGAAAGCTTTATCGTTAATCGCCAACACAGATGACATTGGAGGTGGTTCACTTCTCAGCAATCCTTTTGACATAAGAGCTTTGATTACATTACACCTTGGAATAATCCTCTTCTTCAAGCTGTATCCAAATCCCGAAGGGTTCGAAACCATTGCCTTAAGTGACCAATTCATCTCCTTCACGAAAAACTCATTCTTCTCTTTAACTGACTCTGCAGAATATACAATACACTGAGGATAACGCATGAGCATCATCGCAAACTCATCTCTGGTGAATCCTAAGCCTATAAATGTCTCAATAGAGTTCAATATCTTCTCTTTTGAGATACCAAGAGAGGAAGGGGACTTCTTGAACATTTCCCATACATCTCCCACAGCTAAGCCTAATCTTTCATAGACATTCATTTTTTCTTCTATTGTTTTGTCCTTCGATCCATAAACAACACGCATAGCTAGCACAAAATTTGATGTGGTTGGATTAAAACCCATCTCAACAACCTTCTTGAGGGATTCTTCAAACTTTTCTTTTCCATGGACAAGTCCGTAGTTAGACACGAGCAAGAAGAATAACAACTTGTGAGACATCCCCAATCCTCTCAAAACCGAAACGTTTCTGATCTTATTCTCTAAATTACCCTGAGGAAAAGATTTGTCGTACTTGGAACTCTTATGATCTAAAGTGTCTTTGATGAAATCATAGTATACACTGACAGTTTTGTGCCCTCTCTTTCCCAAGATTTTAGGAACTGTAGAAACAATCTCAGTTAGCTCAGTGCTTGAAGCTCCTCTAGACTGTAAAAACTTAAGCTTGGGACTAAGTGATTTCTCAGCATCTACTATAAGCAATCGAGGATAATCTGTTATGATGGTGGAGATCTGAGAATCAGTGAAGCCATGACTTTTCAAAAGATTCAGAACAGAATCTGGATTGGCTTTTTCTTCGAAGCTAACTTTTCTTGAGATTGATTCAGCGAGTTTTGTAGCTAAACCCAGTGAATGAACGAGGTAAGAGACTGTAAAGTTGTTACCTTTTCGACCATCTCTTGAGCTCACATCAGAAGCAGTAGCAGAGGAGAAGGAATTGGACAAAGCAAATGCATTTAGCACTGAAGCTCTCAAATGACGCCATTTCTGAAACTCCAACGACCTTCTGGCGCAAAATAGCAGAGAATACATGACAATGCGAAAGCGATAACCACAGTGTTTGAATCAATTCGACCGATCTATCTGATTCAATTCGAGAAAAATGAATCGCTCAAGCTTTCTACTCGAGAAGAAACGATCGCACAGATCCAATTTTTGGGAAGAAAAGAAACGATCTTTAGGGTTTAGTTCTGGACCACCGGTTAAGAACCAAATCAGAAACTGATTTTATCTGCTATATTGGTTTAAACCACTTCGAAGGGCATATCCCCATGGTCAAGGAGTAGTTCCCCCATTTTCAGCAAACAAGCCCCGTTCATCTCAGGGTTCGCAAGAGTTTTCTCGCTCTATTAGTATCCCTTTTTTCAGGAATCTGAGTATTTTGGCATTTATAACGCATGTATGGACTATCAAAATATAACGAATATTTTCATATTTTGTATAGTATTTTTTCCTCCAAAAATTGATTGTTTTATATCGATTAGCCTTGTACCATTTCGATTAGCATATTTTCATGGTGTGTTTTACATTTTCAAGAATTTTTAGATTTTATTTTCTAGAGTATCATCTTAAACTTTTGTTTTGTAGTTGATTTTTATCATATCTTTACTTTATCTAGATAATGTGGATCGGTTAGAGTCCATTAATTTGTGATTTTATTTTCTAGAAGAAAATCGGTTAGAGTTCTTTTTGACTCTTTAAAAAAAAATCTTTAAACCGATAAATTAATATATGAGTTTGATGATAAAAAAAAAAAAAAAAACTTGCAATTGCCTAATATTTTTGTTAGAACATTTTTATTTTACTCACGTTTAAAAAAAAGTCTTTGTTGTGGTCTGATATATATCCACAGAACATAACAATAGTTTGAAATGAAGTTATTATTTTCAAGGGGGAATTTGAAATTTGGAAATTTTATTCTGTTACTGTATTTTTCGCAAACTTTCTTACTGATAATAATAATCAGAGGAAACAAAATGATTTAAAAAACAAAACTCATACCGGTAAGCCGCAATACGCTAGACTAGTTAATGGATTACTAAACCGGCTTCAGGTTTCGTAAACCGGTTTTAGGGTTTATTTGAGAAAAACTTGAAGCCAAATCGAGAAGATGAAGTTTGTGGTTTCGATTATGGCAACGAGAATCGTTCATCGGAGTTTTCTGGATAAATTTAATCCTGGAATTGCCTCTCCTTCGTTTTCTGGTGCGAGTTATGATTACAGAGAGAAATTGAGTAAGGATGAGCTTCGGAATATGAAGTTAGATGATGTAATTGCTCTGTTCAGTGAGATGGTAAAGTCTCGTCCTTATCTCTATATCTCTTGCTTTAGCTGTTCTTGGAAAGATGATGAAACTTGGCTATGAGCCTAGCATTGTTACGCTTACCTCGTTGCTCAATGGATACTGTCATGGGAATAGGATTTCTGATGCCGTAGCTTTGCTTGATCAAATGGTGGATACAGTCAATACTATAATCCACAGAAAAGCTTCCGAAGCTGTGGCTCTAGTTGAACGGATGGTAAGAAAAGGCTGTCCACCAGATTTGGTTACATATGGTGTTGTAGTAAATGGAATATGTAAGAGAGGTGATACTGATGTGCCTTTAAATCTCCTCAAGAAGATGGAAGCAGGCAAAACTGAGGCTAATGTTGTAATATACAACACAATCATTGATAGTCTCTGCAAATACAGACATGTCAATGATGCACTTGACCTGTTCAATCAAATGGAAAACAAAGGAATTAGATCGGATGTTGTTACCTACAACTCCCCCATAAGCTGCCTTTGTAATTACGGAAGATGGACTGATGCCTCTTGGTTACTAAGTGATATGATTGAGAGGAAAATCAACCCCAACGTGGTAACTTTCAGTGCATTGATTAATGCGTTTTCGAAAGAGGGGAAGCTTTTAGAGGCTGAAAGATTGTATTGTCACTTACAATTCACTGATCAATGGGTTTTGTATGCACAACCGCCTAGATGAGTCCAAGGAGATGTTTGACATATAGTACTCTGATAAAGGGATTTTGCAAGTGTAAGAAGGTTGAAAAAGGTATGGAACTCTTCCGCGAGATGTCTCTAAGAGGATTGGTTGGGAACACAGTCACTTACAACACTCTTATCCAAGGGTTCTTTCAACCATGAGATTGTGATATGGCTCAAAAAGTTTTAGTCAAATGGATTATTTTGGTGCCAACATTTTGTTAGACGGACTTTTTGTAATAATGGGAAGCTAGAGAAAGCATTGGTCATATTCGAGGATCTGCAAAAGAGTGAAATGGAACTTGATATAATCACATACAGTATAATCATTGAAGGGATGTGTAATGCTGGGAAGGTGGAAGATGGTTAGGATTTATTTTGTAGTCTCGGCCGTAAAACTTGAGAGATTGTTGAGTTTTTTTTTTTGATTTTGTGTGTGATCGTAGATCCCTTAAACAAAGGACAGACTCTTGTCTATATGGAGGTTTTTGATCAACCAACAATCAAAACCAAGTCAGCCTTGAATCAAGGAGAAGTGGGTAACGTGACTCCATGAAACTGATTTTCAGGATCGTGAGAAACAGATGAGACTTTTCTCTTGTTTTCTCCAGCTGTTACTTCAACACAGAGCTTTAACCACACATGAGCTTTAACCACACATGAGCTTTAACCACACATGAGCTTTAACCATTAAGACTCATTTTTCATTCACACAAATCAATTTAACTAAGCCCAATAGAATAATTAAAAATTGGCCCAACACAGAGCACGCCTTAGAG
Organism: Cardamine flexuosa; assembly: GCA_963555745.1. Taxonomy (NCBI): domain Eukaryota; kingdom Viridiplantae; phylum Streptophyta; class Magnoliopsida; order Brassicales; family Brassicaceae; genus Cardamine; species Cardamine flexuosa. Next base: position 21,200,604 of record OY743220.1, on the reverse strand, counting down.
ATGGTGACAAAGAAGCATCAACACAACTCATTAAAGAAAATTATAAGATTGATATTTTATGGAATATCTAAGAACATATAAACCACAGGATAATCAAAGTAACAATATATTATTCTGGAAAGAAAACACAAACATCCAAATACGATTAGGATTAGCAAACAATAACTTTAGAGGACAATCTCATAGTTATCAAAGATAGAGAAAAAAATGAAAATGAATCTGCAGAGAATTCTTAGGGATTTGATTGGTCGTCGGTATTCTGAGAAGAACCTTCACCCCTCGATCTGGCTTTGATTTGGAGAAAAATCCGATCCATAAGATTGATTAATTGCTCAAGAGCAGCATTAACCTGCTCCAGATTCATTGTTTCCACCGGCATAAAATAACCATTCCACTCCTTCTCCTCATCATCTTCCACTATTGCCTTACCCTTATCCTTACCATCGAGGAAATCTTTGATCACAGCGTCGGTTAAACGATGGCCGAATGTACACACAGTCTTGCCCTCATTACCAGGAGGAGGCGTGATGACAATTGTTATGCTTGCAGACGGATCTTCTGAGACAAGTTCCGCCGCTTCCTGGAAGAGTTCATCCTTTAGTTTTTCGAAAAGCACTTGTTTCTTTGCGTCTGCCATTTTGTACTGTTTTGAGTATTTGGATTGTTGTATACTCTGAAACTGCCGTTCCTCCTTTGCTTTTATAGTGAAGTCACCAACCGACTTAAGCCAAAAAAATAAGACACATGATATCCACGTGTACGGTGGAGATTATACCTGTGTCTGGATTCACACTAGCCCGATTTATTAACCACTAGTATAAGAGCATCATCAGTAACAATAGAAACTCTTAGTAGAGTTTCTCCTCAATATAAAATTAGTATTCTTTTTATAATTAAATTTTAAATGGAAAAAAGCTAAATCAATAATAAGTAGACAAGTGTGATCAAACTATTGGCTCTTCCCTGAAAACGCTTATATTTTTTTTTATCTTTTCCTTTCATACTTTTCTGTTTTTCTTATTATTTTTAATAAGGAGTATTTCATTGATGAGATACCTCACATAGATATCTCAATAATATAGTAATAATATTTTTTCTTATATTTTTACTATTGAGTTAAATTTTTGTTGTCTTAAAAAAGTTTAAATCAATCAATCAATGACAAATAGACAAAAAGTGGTGTTGTACATATCTGAGGGTCTCTTAAATGAAAGACGTTTCTCAAATGAGAGACGTCTCAGCATTCTCTCTTTTCTTTATTAATTTTTTTCTATTATTTTAATATAGATTATCTAACATAGATCCTCTACTGGGAATGCTCTCACTAGTGGGAAGTTTTTAATGGGATTCTCAACAATAAAATAGAGTAAAAAAATTAAACGAATGTGAGAGAAATGAGAATCAGTTCTTATTTGAAAACTCTTGAGAACCCATTAGAATCCCTCTTTCACACATGTCAACATTTCATTTCTTTTGTTAAAGCTAAGCGTAAGTTCCCGTTTTTCAAACTTCCACTTCTGTACTTTGTTTCATTGTCTTGTTTTTTACTTGAGGACAAGCAAGGACTCAAGTCTGGGGGTGTGATGAGTGTCTATTTTGACCCGTTTTTATTATTATTTTACTTGTTTTATTGAGTTTAGAAGTTAGGTTTTGTTTTCTTTTGGTCGGTTTTAGTGTCTTTTCAAGTTTTTACTTCTTTGGAGCTAAAATGTGCAAAATAGAGCAACTTTGGACATTTTTACACATCATTGGATTTTGGAGACATACTGGATTGATCGATCCTGAAGCAGATCGGTCAGTCAAAAGAATCTATGAGGTGGCACGGATCAGAGGAAGAAAATCGATCGATCCAAGTAGGATCGATCGATCCCAGTCACGAATATTCTCCAAATCGCACATTAACTCCAAGTTTTGACCTAGAAGACACTTTATAAATAAAGCTCATTTCCTGAGCGGCTAGAGAGACCGAGACACGAATTTTACTGTTACTATGCCATTTTTATTTCTCATTTCAGATCTATAATTTTTACATTGTTTTTCTCAGATCTATAACGTTTTCATTTCATTTTCAAGATCTACAATCCGTTTTCATCTCTTTCTTTGTGCCTTCAACCATACAACATAATGATATATCAACCAATTGCCATGGTTGAGTAGATCTGTATGTTGGGAGATGGGATTTATTCAAAGGGATTTAATGTTTAATTAGGTTATTGTTATAGATTAGAATTATGGTTAATAGATATTTACTTTTATGAATCAAATGCTTTTGTTAGGTTGACAAATCTATCAAATGATTCATAGGGTTTTATAGTACAGCTAGCGTTGACTATTCTACCCGAAATCTATAGTTTGAAGGCTTGATTTCCAGATTTCCAAGAGTTGAAGCTGGATCTACAAGTGAACTCTATCAAACTAGGTCGAATATGTTATCATAGGGTCCTAACGGATTTATGATAGAATAATATTTGCTTTTATTAAAAAGATTTATTTTGGTACAGTGTTTGTGTTCTTGATCTAGATCATTTAATTGCTAATCCGATTAGATATCCTTTTTATTTATTTAAATCCCTGCAATTTCCCAGATTCCAACATTTGTTTTTAATTGATTTTATTTCCTTATTTAAAAGATTTTTATTCAGATTCTTTTCGGATTTTCTTTTGTGACACTTTCCATATTTTTCATCATAGCTCTGTTCAGATCTAAGGATCTATAACGCTTTTTACTCTCTGTGGATCGATCCCACCACTATACTGCCGCGCACAACCGTGCACTTGCGGAGTTTAGATGTTAGGTAAAACCTGGTGCATAAAACATCACATCAATAATCATGACTAAATTGTTTGTTCGGTTCTTAAACTCGTAACACTAATATGATATCTCATCCAACTCTCACTGCAACGACATCTATCCTTTAAACAGAAGCAAACCAAATCTCTTTGCAAAATATCAATAAATAGAGTCTCTATGAATAGCATGTACGATATGTTTACAAAATTCCTAAACCAACTCTCGCTGCAAAAAGGCTGTTTGCTCATCTAAGATTGGGTCAGGATATCAATAGCACTCTCGCGCCTACTAACATTCCTACGGTATCAAGATTAAGGTGATTAATCTTAAAACTAGTATGATAATCATATCTAGATGAAAAACATTATAGATAACCTAAGATGTCTATGCCCAATTCAACAAACCATCATAAACCCTATGAAAAACGTAGATCTAACAAGGTGACTACTCAGACATAGAAGAGAAAACACAAAGCATTGTCTGAATAATACTCATGAAATTAGAAATAAAAATAAGGGAGTTCATAATTCTTCTCTCTACAAAGGTTGAGATATGAATCTTCTCTCCACAAAATTTGCTTGAAACTTACAATGAAACTTGAGTTAATGATAAAACTTAGTCTCTGGGACTTCTAAAACATAGTTTAACCTAATAACATGATTAGGCATGAAGTATAAACTTTAGAAACTTCTGGAGTAAAGTTGCAATTCTTGAAACTTGATAAAACTCAAAGGCGTCATTTACGTTTGGTGTGTGTCGACCGACACAGGGAAGGCCTTTCGTTCGACATGGACAGCAATACTCTTCTCCATATATATTTGCTCAGCTACAAGCCTCCAAAAGCTCCAAAGTTCTCATCAGGGTCCATCTCGTGTTTGTACCTAATAAGACTCAATTTATATACAAAAGACTCTAAAACCAATGTATATATCATGTCATAAAACCATAAAAACCATGATATATCATGTTTGCAGACAGAAATTATGAGACAAGTTCCGCTGCTTCCTGGAAGAGTTCATCCTTTAGTTTTTCGAAAAGCGATTGTTTCTTCACGTCTGCCATTTTGTACTGTTTTGAGTATTTGGATTGTATACTCTGAAACGATCGTGCCTCCTTTGCTTTTATAGTGAAGTCACCAACCGACTTAAGCCAAAATAAAAAGACAATGGTATCCACGTGTACGGTGGAGATGGAGTCAAACCAGCCTGATTTATTAACTACTAGTATAAGAGCATTATCAGTAACGGTAGAAACTCTATTAAGAGTTTTTCTTCAATATAAAATTAGTATTCTTTTTATAATTAAATTATTTCATTAAATTTTGAATGAAAAAAAAAGCTGAACCAATAATAAGTAGACAAGTTTGATCAGAGTGTTTCTATGAGAAAATATCGGCTCTTCCCATAGAAACACTTATGTATTTTTTTATCTTTCTTTTTCATACTTTTCTGTGTTTCTTATTGTTTTTAATAAGTGGTATTTCATTGATGAGATACCCACATGGATATCTCAAAAATATCGTAATAATAAGTTTTCTTGTATTTTTTTATTGTCTTAAAAAAGTATAAACTAATCAATCAATGACAAATGGACAAAACTTATGTTCTACATATCTTAGGGACGTCTCTGCCTTCTCTCAAATGAGAGACGTCTCTGCCTTCTCTATTATATTTATTAATTTTTTCTATTCTTTTAATATAGCGTACATAACATAGATCCTCTACATAGGCCCAACACAGAGCACGCCTTAGATATGGTGACAAAGAAGCATCAACACAACTCATTAAAGAAAATCATAAATATTTTATGGAATAGCAAAGAACAGATAAGCCACAAGATAATCAAAGTAACAATATATTATTCTGGAATCGAAAACAGAAATATCCTAATACGATTAGGATTAGCAAACAATAACTTAAGAAGACAATCTCATAGTTATAAAAGATAGAGAAAAACATGAAAATGAATCTGCAAAGAAATTCTTAAGGAATGGGTTGGTCGTCGAGATTCTGAGAAGAACCTTCACCCCTCGATCTGGCTTCATTTAGGAGAAAAAGCTGATCCCTAAGATTGATTAATTTGTCAAGAGCAGAATTAGTCTGCTCCAAATTCATTTTTTTTCCAGCGGCATAGAATTATTCCACTCCTTCTCCTCATCATCATCTTCCACTATTGCCTTACCCTTATCCTTACCATCGAGGATATCTTTTATCACGGCACCGGGTGAACGATGGCCGAATGAACACGCAGTCTTGCCCTCATAACCAGGAGGAGGCGTGATGACAATTTTTATGCTAGCAGACGGATTTTCTGAGACAAGTTCCTCTGCATCCTGGAAGAGTTCATTCTTTAGTTTTCCGAAAAGAGATTGTTTCTTTGCGTCTGCCATTTTGTACTGTTTTGAGTATTTGGATTGTATACTCTGAAACTGTTGTGCCTCCTTTGATTTTATAGTGAAGTCACCAACCGACTTAAGCCAAAATAAAAAGACAATGGTATCCTCATGTACGGTGGAGACTGAGTCAAACTAGCCTGATTTTTGTTTATTATTTTTAATAAGGGATATTTCATTGATGAGATACCCACATGGATATCTCAACAATATCGTAATAATAAGTTTTCTTGTATTTTTTTATTTCATTAAGTTTTTATTGTCTTTAAAAAGTATAAACCAATTAATCAATGACAAATGGACAAAAAGTTGTGTTGTGCATATCTTAGGGACGACGTCTCTGCCTTCTCTCAAATGAGAGACGTATGTGCCTTCTTTCTTCTCTTTATTAACTTTTTCTATTATTTTAATATAGCGTATCTAACATAGATCCCCTACATAGGCCCAACACAGAGCACACCTAAGAGATGGTGACAAAGAAGCATCAGCACAACTCATTAAATAAAAACATCAGATTGATATTTTATGGAATAGCTAAGATCAGATAAGCCACACGATAATCAAAGTAACAATATATTATTCTTGAAACGAAAACAAAAATACCCTAATACGATTAGGATTAGCAAAACGATAACTTAAGAGTACAATCTCATAGTTATCTAAGATAGCGAAAAACAGGAAATGATCTGCAGAGCAATTCTTAGGGAATGGGTTGGTCGTCGGGAATCTGAGAAGAACCTTCACCCCTTGATCTGGATTTGTTTAGGAGAAAAAGCCGATCCCTAAGATTGATTAATTTGTCAAGAGCAGCATTAGTCTGCTCCAAATTCATTGTTTCCAGCGGCATAGAATCATTCCACTCCTTCTCCTCCTCATCATCTTCCACTATTGCCTTACCCTTATCCTTACCATCTAGGAAATCTTTGATCACGACATCGGGTGAACGATGGCCGAATGAACACGCAGTCTTGCCCTCATAACCAGGAGGAGGCGTGATGACAATTGTTATGCTAGCAGACGGATTTTCTGAGACAAGTTCCTCTACGTCCTGGAAGAGTTCATTCTTTAGTTTTCCGAAAAGAGATTGTTTCTTTGCGTCTGCCATTTTGTACTGTTTTGAATATTTGGATTGTATACTCTGAAACTGCTGTGCCTCCTTTGCTTTTATAGTGAAGTCACCAACCGACTTAAGCCAAAATAAAAAGACAATGGTATCCACATGTACGGTGGAGATTGAGTCAAATTAGCCTGATTTATTAACTACTAGTATAAGAGCATTATCAGTAACGGTAGAAACTTTTAATAGAGTTTCTCCTCAATATAAAATTAGTATTTCTTTTTATAAGTAAATTATTTAATTAAATTTTAAATGAAAAAAAAAGCTGAACCAATAATAAGTAGACAAGTGTGATCAGAGTGTCTCTATAAGAAAATACCGGCTCTTTCCACAGAAACGCATATGTATTATTTATCTTTCTTTTTCATAATTTTCTGTTTTTCTTATTATTTTTAGTAAGGGATATTTCATTGATGAGATACCCACATGGATATCTCAACAATACCGTAATAATAAGTTTTCTTGTATTTTTTTATTTAATTAAGTTTTTATTGTCTTTAAAAAGTATAAACCAATTAATCAATCACAAATGGACAAAAAGTTGTGTTGTGCATATCTTAGGGACGACGTCTCTGCCTTCTCTCAAATGAGAGACGTCTGTGCCTTCTTTCTTCTCTTTATTAACTTCTTTCTATTATTTAAATATAGAGTATAACATAGATCCTCTACATAGGCTCAACACAGAGCATACCTTAGAGATGGTGACAAAGAAGCATCAGCACAACTCATTAAAGAAAATCTTCATATTGATATTTTATGGATTAGCTAAGAACAAATAAGCCACAAGATAATCAAAGTAACAATATATTATTCTTGAAACGAAAACAAAAATACCCTAATACGTATAGGATTAGCAAACGATAACTTAAGAGTACAATCTCATAGTTATCAAAGATTGAGAAAACAGGAAATGATCTGCAGAGCAATTCTTAGGGAATGGGTTAGTCGTCGGGATTATTAGAAGAACCTTCACCCCTTGATCTGGATTCGTTTAGGAGAAAAGCCGATCCCTAAGATTGATTAATTTGTCAAGAGCAGTATTAGTCTGCTCCAAATTTATTGTTTCCAGCAGCAAAGAATCATTGCACTCCTTCTCCTCATCATCATCTTCCACTATTGCCTTACCCTTATCCTTACGATCGAGGAAATCTTTGATCACAGCATCGGGTGAACGATGGCCGAATGAACACGCCGTCTAGTTCTCATAACCAGGTGGAGGCGTGATGACAATTGTTATGCTAGCAAGCGGATTTTCTGAGACAAGTTCCGCTGCTTCCTGGAAGAGTTTATCCTTTAGTTTTTCGAAAAGAGATTGTTTCTTCGCATCTGCCATTTTGTACTATTTTGAGTATTTGGATTGTATACTCTGAAACTGTCGTGTCTGCTTTGCTTTTATAGTGAAGTCACCAACCGACTTAAGCCAAAATAAAAAGACAATGGTATCCACATGTACGGTGGAGATTGAGTCAAACTACCCCGATTTATTAACTACTAGTATAAGAGCATTATCAGTAACGGTAAAAACTCTTAATAGAGTTTCTCCTCAATATAAAATTAGTATTCTTTATATAATTAAATTATTTAATTAAATTTTAAATGAAAAAAAAAGCTGAACCAATAATAAGTAGAAAAGTGTGATCAAAGTGTCTCTGTAAGAAAATATTGGCTCTTCCCACAGAAACACTTATGTATTTTTTATCTTTCTTTTTCATACTTTTCTGTTTTTCTTATTATTTTTAATAAGGGGTATTTCATTGATGAGATACCCACATGGATATCTCAACAATGTCGTAATAATAAATTTTCTTGTATTTTTTTATTTAATTAAGTTTTTATTGTCTTTAAAAAGTATAAACCAATTAATCAATCACAAATGGACAAAAAGTTGTGTTGTGCATATCTTAGGGACGACGTCTCTGCCTTCTCTCAAATGAGAGACGTCTGTGCCTTCTTTCTTCTCTTTATTAACTTCTTTCTATTATTTTAATATAGAGTATCTAACATAGATCCTCTACATAGGCCCAACACAGAGCACACCTTAGAGATGGTGACAAAGAAGCATCAACACAACTCACTAAAGAAAATCATAAGATTGATATTTATGGAATAGCTAAGAACAGATAAGCCACAAGATAATCAAAGCAACAATATATTATTCTGGAAACAAAAACACAAATATCCTAATACGATTAGGATTAGCAAACGATAACTTAAGAGTACAGTCTCATAGTTATCAAAGATAGAGAAAAACATGAAAATAAATATGCAGTGCAATTCTTAGGGATTGCATTGGTCGTCAGGATTCTGAGAAGAACCTTCACCCCTTGATCTGCCTTCGTTTAGGAGAAAAAGCCGATCCCTAAGATTGATTAATTGGTCAAGAGCAGCATTGATCTGATCCAAATTCATTGTTTCCAGCGGCATATAATCATTCCACTCCTTCTCCTCTTCATCATCTTCCACTATTGCCTTACCTTTATCCTTACCATCTAGGAAATCTTTGATCACGGCATCGGGTGAACGATGGCTGAATGAACACACAGTCTTGCCCTCATAACCAGGAGGAGGCGTGATGACAATTGTTATGCTTGCAGACGGATTTTCTGAGACAAGTTCCACTGCTTCCTGGAAGAGTTCATCCTTTAGTTTTTCGAAAAGAGATTGTTTCTTTGCGTCTGCCATTTTGTACTGTTTTGAGTATTTGGATTGTATACTCTGAAATTGACGTGCCTCCTTTGCTTTTATAGAGAAGTCACCAACCGACTTAAGTCAAAAAAAAAATTCAATGGTATCTACGTGTACAATGGAGATTCAGTACAACTAGCTCGATTTATTAACTACTAGTATAAGACCATTATCAGTAACGGTAGAAACTCTTAATAGAGTTTTTCCTTAATATAAAATTAGTATTCTTTTTATAATTAAATTATTAAATTTTAATTTTAAATGAAAAAATAAAAGCTGAACCAATAATAAGTAGACAAATGTAATAATAAGTTTTCTTGTATTTTTATTATTTAATTAAATTTTTTGTCTTAAGAAGTTTAAACCAATTAATCAATGACAAATGGATAAAAAGTTGTGTTGTGCGTAGAGTGTCTCTATGAGAAAATATCTGCTCTTCCCACATAAACGCTTATGTATTTTTTATCTTTCTTTTTCATACTTTTCTGTTTTTCTTATTATTTTTAATAAGGGGTATTTCATTGATGAGATACCCACATGGATATCTCAACAATATCCTAATAATAAGTTTTCTTGTATTTTTATTATTTAATTAAATTTTTAATCTTAAGAAGTATATACCAATTAATCAATGGCAAATGGATAAAAAGTTGTGTTGTGCATATCTTAGGGACGATGTCTCTGCCTTCTCTCAAATGAGAGACGTTTGTGCTTCTTTCTTCTCTTTATTAATTTTTTCTATAATTTTAATATAGAGTATCTAACATAGATCCTCTACATAGGCGCAACACAGAGCACACCTAAGAGATGGTGACAAAGGAGCATCATCACAACTCATTAAAGAAAATCATCAGATTGATATTTTATGGAATAGCTAAGAACCGATAGGCCTCAACATAATCTAAGGAATAATATATTATTCTGGAAACAAAAACAAAAATATCCTAATACGATTAAGATTAGCAAACGATAACTTAAGAGTACAATCTCATAGTTATCAAAGATTGAGAAAACAGGAAATGATCTGCAGAGCAATTCTTAGGGAATGGGTTGGTCGTCGGGATTCTATGAAGAACCTTCACCGCTTGATCAGGCTTCGTTTAGGAGAAAAAGCTGATCCCTAAGATTGATTAATTTGTCAAGAGCAGAATTAGTCTGCTCCAAATTCATTTTTCCAGCGGCATAGAATCATTCCACTCCTTCTCCTCATCATCATCTTCCCCTATTGCCTTACCCTTACCCTTACCATTGAGGAAATCTTTGATCACGGCATCGGGTGAATGATGGCCGAATGAACATGCAGTCTTGCCCTCATAACCAGGAGGAGGCGTGATGACAATTGTTATGCTTGCAAACGGATTTTCTGAGACAAGTTCCTCTGCATCCTGGAAGAGTTCATTCTTTAGTTTTTCGAAAAGAGATTGTTTCTTTGCGTCTGCCATTTTGTACTGTTTTGAGTATTTGGATTGTATACTCTGAAACTGCTGTGCCTCCTTTGCTTTTATAGTGAAGTCACCAACCGACTTAAGCCAAAATAAAAAGACAATGGTATCCACATGTACGGTGGAGATTGAGTCAAATTAGCCTGATTTATTAACTACTAGTATAAGAGCATTATCAGTAACGGTAGAAACTTTTAATAGAGTTTCTCCTCAATATAAAATTAGTATTTCTTTTTATAAGTAAATTATTTAATTAAATTTTAAATGAAAAAAAAAGCTGAACCAATAATAAGTAGACAAGTGTGATCAGAGTGTCTCTATAAGAAAATACCGGCTCTTTCCACAGAAACGCATATGTATTATTTATCTTTCTTTTTCATAATTTTCTGTTTTTCTTATTATTTTTAGTAAGGGATATTTCATTGATGAGATACCCACATGGATATCTCAACAATGTCGTAATAATAAATTTTCTTGTATTTTTTTATTTAATTAAGTTTTTATTGTCTTTAAAAAGTATAAACCAATTAATTAATCACAAATGGACAAAAAGTTGTGTTGTGCATATCTTAGGGACGACGTCTCTGCCTTCTCTCAAATGAGAGACGTCTGTGCCTTCTTTCTTCTCTTTATTAACTTCTTTCTATTATTTAAATATAGAGTATCTAACATAGATCCTCTACATAGGCTCAACACAGAGCATACCTTAGAGATGGTGACAAAGAAGCATCAGCACAACTCATTAAAGAAAATCTTCATATTGATATTTTATGGATTAGCTAAGAACAGATAAGCCACAAGATAATCAAAGTAACAATATACTATTCTTGAAACGAAAACAAAAATACCCTAATACGTATAGGATTAGCAAACGATAACTTAAGAGTACAATCTCATAGTTATCAAAGATAGAGAAAAACAGGAAATGATTTGCAGAGAAATTCTTAGGGAATGGGTTGGTCGTCGGGATTCTGAGAAGAACCTTCACCCCTTGATCTGGATTCGTTTAGGAGAAAAAGCCGATCCCTAAGATTGATTAATTTTTCAAGAGCAGCATTAGTCTGCTCCAAATTCATTGTTTCCAGAGGCATATAATCATTCCACTCCTTCTCCTCATCATCATTTTCCACTATTGCCTTACCCTTATCCTTACGATCGAGGAAATCTTTTATCACGGCATCGGGTGAACGATGGCCGAATGAACATGCAGTCTTGCCCTCATAACCAGGAGGAGGCGTGATGACAATTGTTATGCTTGCAGACGGATTTTCTGAGACAAGTTCCACTGCATCCTGGAAGAGTTCATTCTTTAGTTTTTTTGAAAAGAGATTGTTTTTTCGCGTCTGCCATTTTGTACTGTTTTGAGTATTTGGATTGTATACTCTGAAACTGCTGTGCCTCCTTTGCTTTTATAGTGAAGCACCAACCGACTTAAGCCAAAATAAAAAGACAATGGTATCCACATGTACGGTGGAGGTTGAGTCAAACTAGCCCGATATATTAACTACTAGTATAAGAGCATTATCAGTAACGGTAGAAACTCTTAATAGAGTATCTCCTCAATATAAAATTAGTATTCTTTTTATAATTAAATTTTAAATGAAAAAATAAAGCTGAACCAATAATAAGTAGACAAATGTGATCAGAGTGTCTCTATGAGAAAATATCGGCTCTTTCCACGGAAATGCTTATGTATTTTTTATCTTTCTTTTTCATACTTTTATTTTTTTCTTATTATTTTTAATAAGGGGTATTTCATTGATGAGATACCCACATGGATATCTGAACAATATTGTAATAATAAGCTTTTTGTATTTTTATTATTTAATTAAATTTTTAGTCTTAAGAAGTATAAACCAATTAATCAATGACAAATGGACAAAAAGTTGTGTTGATATTATTTTACAGATCTGCATAAGAAAAAGAAAAAAAAGATTCTAAGAAACAATTATAGATTTTGAAAAAAAAATCAGAAACAATCTTATCAAGAAAGCATTTTAGTTGTGAGACCAGCAATTTAGAGATAATTTTATATAGCACATTACATAATCCAATAGGTCGGTAATCAAATAGAGTTTAGGTTTATTGATATTTGGTATCATGCATATATTTGTATGATTAACTTCTGGTCTCATCGAAAATGTTTGAAAGAAATGTTTGACCTCACTAATAACATCCTTGCCTACAATATCCCAACATTGTTGGTAAAATCTGGCTGTTAAACCACCAGGCCTAGGTGCTCTATCTACCCCAATGTTACAAACTGCTTTATATATTTCAGAGTCCGGGAATTTTATGTTATGACTTCATTTATTTCAGTTGTACCGGTTGGTTTGAAATTATCAAAGATATAGTGGATGATTGGAGTTTTGTTGCTTTAGTAGATATTGGTAAAAAATTCTTCCGCATGAACTCTAATATCTTTATCTCTTTTAATAGAATTACCTAAGGAGTCGTTGATGGAATGAACTCTATTCCTAGAATACCTTGTTTTAGTGCAGGCATGAAAGTACTTTGTGTTGCGATCTCCTCCTTCTAGCCAATTATTTCGACTTTTAGTTTTCCAATATCCATATTAACTAAAGAAATAAAAATGTACTGTATAATTTAGAGGAACAAAAAATAGTGGGTAAGATTAAGTAATGAACTAGCTCCTTCTCATCAATGATTCATCACACACTTGTTTAAGAAAGCTTTATCGTAAATCCTATTCTCCAGACTGCATCCAAATACCTGAGGGCACAAAGCACAAATCTTCTTGAAATGTTTTAGTGGAGTTCAATATCTCCTTCTCCAACAATCTCAGAGAGTTTGGCCATTTCTTGAAAATTTCAGCGGCTTTAGCATCATCATATATAACTTGGTTTATCTGTATTTACCAAAACTGCTGATTTTCCACGCACATTGTCATCATACTCTTCACTCCTGGATCATAACAACATGAGGAGAGTGTACACTAATATCTATGGATAAAAAACTGAATTCCATATCAACTTCAATGTCTTCTATTCTATAATCTTCTAAAACCATCAACTTCAACTCTCCAGGTTTTCTTCATCAACAATAAATCTACACTGCTTATTGCCATACAATCTCCATCGATTACATGTAACATAGATTTGAAACATAATCTTCAGAAACTGGAAAACTCTTCAACGATCAAGTAAAGGAGAAGAAGAAGATTACGACTAACTTAAAAAATTAGGTTAAACCTAACTTAATCTGAAATTAACATAAATAAGATATTCAAAAAAAATTTTAAATTACTTTTCTTTATTTTAGATTCAGTTACTATTTTTTTTCTGGAAATCAAACTTTTTTAGAATTTTTATTTGGAAACTTTTTTTAAAATACGTATTCTAAAAGTTGTAGAACATAGAATGCTTATTCTATCTTTTTTAGAATATGAACAAATTTTAGAATTCGTATTTAATATTTTTCAGAATTCGTATTCAACAAATATTAGAATACGAATTCTAACATTCAATTCTGAAAGTTTCAGGACATAAACGTTTTCTAACATTTTTTAAAATACAAATTCTAATACAAATTCTAATATTTTCGGAACATAGAACACATATTCTAAACTTTTTAGGACAAGTTAAAAATCTCAAAAAACATACTTCAAATTTAAAACCGTTTAAAATAATTAAAAAAAAATACTCTTAAAATATTTGGATCATTCAGCATGATCACCAGAGAATCTTTGGCTGATTTACTATGAATATTTTTGTTTCGAAATTAGTAGAATGGAAAATCTCGTATGCTCTGTTTTTTTTTTTCCAAAACAGAGTTAGCCCATCACAAAGATCTTCAACACTTGAAGGACCACACTTCATCAAGGTTTCAAACGTCTGAGTTCCTTTTTCCTCTGAGAATTTCAAAGCAAAAGGCCACTTCTTAATGGAGTATATAAAATTAATTTAGTTTTAAATTTGTTACGATAAATTTCACTATAAACGAAGAAAAATATGGCAAGAACAAGCCATCTAACTAGCTAGACACGAGAACAATGAACAGTTTTGGTGTTGCTAAAAACCCTAACTTTATTAATGAATTAAAAATAAAGTTAACTTGAAGATTTTATGGACGTAAGTGTCAAAGATTCAACCTTGTCTTATTGTTTTCACTGAATTCAGTTCCGAGCCATCCATTGGACATAGAGTTTTGATTGTCAACTTATCTCTTCTGAATCCTAGGCTTAGAAATGTATCAATGGAGTTCACTATGTTCAAGTGGAAGGGCAAAAGGCAAAGACTCTAAAACGATTAGAGAGTTTGACCTAAGGGCTTAAGTAGACTCTGTTCTTTGGACTTATTCTTGGATGATTACTTGGGAAGCAAGTATGTATGGATATGACATGGAAAAGTATTGATCTTGACACAAACTAAAAGGGCCAAGATACGAGATTTCTGTAACACGATAGACCTTTCTCCCAGTAGTATCAGAGGATACATTACATCCCTAGTGGTGTAGGGATTAAGACCCAAGTATATATTTTTATTTCGAGAAAAAACTAATAATAACCCTAAATTTCATCTTTGACTAAACTAAAGTTCAAAGAAATGATGCACAAAATAATATCTGATCTGCAGTAAGTGCTTCTGGGTTCAGTCCACCTAGTTTGTCCCAGCTTGTTTTGCCCTTGCCCTCCTCCTTGGTGAGGCATAACAATAAGCCATCACTATAAAAGGCGTTATGTACATTAACCTGATTAAGTTCACCAATTAGCTTTATATATTCTTTGTTGTTATGGATTCCGTTGAGATTGACACTCATCAAACAAACCTTAAAATCAGTCACCATAATCGCCAATAACTCCTCAGCTGCTTTACCACGATGCTTCTTTCTAAAGCTCGGATCTTCGGATAAACCGTTCCATCGTTTGCAAGTGGATCTCACCGCTCTCAGAGATGTTATCGGAACCCTAGAGAGTATCTCCTCTACCAAATCATGTACAAGATCGGACATCATTGTCATTGTTTCAAGTTTCAAGGTTGTAACTGAAATTAGGGTTTTTTTTTTTAATTTTCACGCTTGTCCACTCTTTTAAATATATAGTTAGGTTACGTGGTTACAATTTTATTTCAGGGGATATAAGAAAAAAGGAAAATTTTCTGTTACGAAATTATTAAAATGGAAAATTTCGTATTTCTGTTTTTATTTTCAAAACAGAGCAAGCCCATCACGAAGATCTTTACCATAATCCATTTTTAGAGAAACAAAAAAGATCGAGTTGTAACTTGTAAGTCAGGACTAGCTATTCTCACCATGCTTCATCACAATACTTGTTTAAGAAAATAACATTAAATCCTATCCTTGGATTTTTTTTTTTTTTTTTTTGACAACTATCCTTGGAATTTTCATTAGTGAATTTATTTATGAGTCTTAATGATAAAAGATAGATAGCTTTCAAGTGCCTCCACGATAGTCAAGGCAATGTAAAAACCTAAGCTCACAATAACGTGTACGAAAACAAGAGTACAAAAAAGAGGTTCAAAACTACATTTTAGAGTCATATGATATTACAAAAGTCTGAAATTAAGATATTCATCAAGAAAAAAAGCAAAAATCGTCACAACCCTTTCTTATCTATGAAGCATGATCTCTGGTGAAGATAGCCATCAACTCGAGCACAATAAACTCAGTCTTCTTCCTCACAGTCTCTGCAGATAAATTAAGACTCGGAGGAAAAAAGCTTGACCATCATCGCAATGAATCTAAAAGACTAAAACTAGCAGGAAAAAAAAAACAAGAACAATCCTTGAAGTTGCTCATAGTTCTACATATGCCATATGATCTATGAAACACTATTTCCAGTAAAGATAGCCAACAACTCAGGCACAAGCTGCTTATCGTTCCTCATCACAAACCAGTTTAAAAACGTTTCATCAGTACTCGACAAAACAGTGGACATTGAAGGCATTTCACTTCCGAGCAATCCTTTGGACATAAGAGCTTTGATTACATTACACCTTGGAACAATCCTCTTTTGCAAGCTGTATCCAAGTCCCGCAGGGTTCGAAACCACTGACTTTAGTGGCCAATTCATCTTCTTCACTATAACCTCCATCTTCTTTATCACCGTCTCTTCAGACAATCCAATGTACATAGGAAAACGTTTGACTATCATCACACAGTCTTCTCTGCTGAATCCTAGACCTACAAATGTTTCAATGGATTTCAATATCTTCTGCTCTGAAGTACGTATGAATTGCGGATACTTCTTCAACACTTGAACGACCTCTTTTTCATTCAGACCACACTTCTTCAAAGTTTCAAACGTCTGAGTTATCTTTACCTCTGAGAACTTCAAAGCAAAAGGCCACTTCTTGAAGATCGCCCACACATCTCCCACATCAAAGCCTAACCTTTTATAAACATTGAACTTTTCTTCTATTGTTTGGTCAGTCATTTGGTAAAAAACGTGGAGAGCTTCGACAAACTTTGAAGAGGTTGGATCAAAACCCATCTCAACAACCTTCTTGAGTGATTCTTCAAACCTTTCTTTACCACATACAGCTTTGCTATCAGATATGAGCAATGAGAACACCAACTTCTGAGGCATTCCCAATTCTCTCAACACAGAAACATTCCTGACTTTATTCTCTTGTTTACTACCTTCCGGCAAAGAATGAGACAGCTTTTGGAACTCAGAACTCTTATCAGCTTCTATAATCTCTTTGATGATATCATAGTATCTGCTTAAAGATTTGCCTTCTTTCATTCCCAAGATTTTAGGAACTGTAGAAACAATCAGAGTGAGTTCAGAGCTTGAAGCTCCTCTGGACTGTAAAAACTTAAGCTTTGGAGCAATGGATTTCTCAGTGTCTAGTAAAAGCAATCGTGGGTGATCCGTAATGATACTAGAGATCTGAGAATCTGTGAACCTATAACTTCTAAGCAGACTCATAACAGAATCAGGATTGACCTTTTCCTCAAAGCTGACTTTTCTTGAGATTGATTCAGCGAGTTTTGAAGTTAAACCTAACGACTCAACGAGGTAAGAGACTGTAAAGTTCTTACCTTTGCGACCAACCCTAAGGCTCACATCAGTAGCAGAGGAGAAGGAATTGGAAAAAGCAAATCCATTTTGAACAAGAAGCTTCGCTGAAACTCTCAGATTAAGCCATTTCTGCAACTGGACTAATCTTATCATAGCATACATCACGAAGGCAATGCAATTAACCGAAAGGTGTTGAATCGATTTAACCAATTTCGAGAAAAACGAATCGCCCAAGCCAAGCTTCGACGGTGAATTGCAATTCGAATTCCAAACCTTTACTTATGAGTAGAAGATTCAAGAATCCTCTCTTCCGTTAGTTGAAATTCACTTGCAAAACCCTATTTCTCAAAATTTGGGGGTTGCGGTGGGAAACAAACAAAACGGATATAGGGTTTATGAGAAAGTTCATAAGCTTGACGAAAAAAAAAAAAAAAAAAAAAAAAGTTCATCAGTCAACTTCTCTGGTCACCGCGATTCGAACATGTCACTTTCTGGTGAATCTAATCTAACGGTTGAGAAAAAACGTTTTCTTTACAAGATAAATCTAATCCAACGGTTGAAAAAGCCTTTTTCTTTACAAGAGAAATCTAATCCAACGGTTGAAAAAGTCTTTCACAATTCTATACTCTGAAGTCTGAATTCATTCATTTCATTTTGTATTTTGCTTCATTCTTCTTACTAGATGATGATCCCGCGCACGTACGTATAAAATTTTATTATCATGGAGTATAAAACATCTATACCATCCAATGATATGTAATAAGATCCAATATATATTTGAAATCAAATCGTTTTCATTTTAGTTAAGCTATGCGAATATGCGATACAATCATGTGTGTGTGTGTGTGTCTTCAAGTTCATACTATTGATGAATAAAATCATTGCTAACATTTGTAATCCCGGTGCTCTAGACTATATTGGGCTTTAGCCAATCAAAGCAGCGACAGGCCCAATAAAGGCGGCGTTTATGTAAGTTGTGGGCTCCGCATTAGAGTAATCTGATCTTTTGTCGCTATAGTAGTCGGTAGAATCCGGTCCTCCAACAATTGCACCGGTATGCTCATTCGGATTTGGTTTATCAGCATTGTAGTATGAATATCCTCCATTGCAGTCAATTTTCTCCGGTTTAGAATGGATCGACGGTAATGATGAGCCTCTATGATGAGGTTGTGTTGGGTACTTTGTCCTGAATCCAACCATGTAAGACATTTTCATTGGATTCTTTCCAAGAATGTAATCCACCTGAAGATTAAACCGGTTGGTTAACCAACACTCAAATGGTGTACAAAACCGGAATAGAGTGTAATTTATTTATTTACCTGAGACTTGGCGAAATTATGAATTTGAGATACGGTGAACTGGGTCGACCCGCATTGGATTGAACCGACCGGGGCTTTGGTTAGAGTTTTTGAGTAATGGAACAAAACCGTTGTTGCCGTTGTTACATATTGTAAGTTCCTACTGTGTCTAATAAACAAAAGGCCACCTGAAAAACACAAACACAACCATAATTAAACCAACATCAAACAAAACAAAGATCAAACCAACTTATCGGTTCTCTAGCGAACCAATGAAAAATAATTACCAGGAGTTAGTTTAATTTGCTGAGAGCTACTTCCTGGCATCAATGCGCAGACGAATGACTCAACATCGTTCTTAAATTTTCCCAAGTCATCCTTTGTCTCGTCGTAAAACACCTTGAAAATGTAATAAATATTCAGTGAATACAATATAATATTTTATGTGGTTATAAAATTTAGCTAAGCCAGTATATATATATTTCCTCTTTTTCTTTTTATTTGTAGTTTTAGATTTTAAAATTTGTTTCATTTTAAGTGTTGTTTTGGGTTTGTAATACAAATATTTGGTGAAAATTCTACTTTTACTCTTCTTATCATGACCAATAAAATAAAACTAAATATACATTAATTAAAGGTAAAATAGAAAAATTAAGTATTTTCTTAATATGTATAAAAAAACTTTAAAATTAAATATAAAAAGAAACGGAGGGAGTACTAACCGATGCGAGTAAAGCCTGAGTGCCGGGGAATTTATTGTCCCAACTAAATTCATTCACGGCTTGGCTCCAATCTTTATTGTTTATAACATAGCTTAAGTACTTAGTCTCTCCTGTTGCTTTGTATAGCCAAGCCGCAGCCCATAATAATTCGTCCTTTTTACCAAAAAAGTATAAAGTGTCATGCTATTTCATTTATATACATTACATGAAATATATGTTGTTTATTGAAATAACTCGTTATATCTATGGGAACCGGTGTGATTAGTTTTCATTACATTGTAGCCCGAGAATGAGCCGTAGAAGGGGCAAGATGCTTGGTAAGAACCTCTGTATTTATCAGCAAATTCAAATAGCTGCATAAAATAGATTTAAAATGCGTTAAATCACATAACTCTATATATATACCTCATCATATATAATTTTTTTTTTTGGCGGACTTAATTTATATATATACTCACGGTTTTTGCATGGCTTAGTAGCGTGGATGAATAACTAGAATCAACCGATTTGAAAACAAGAGAGGCGGAGGCAAGAGCGGCTGCAGCTTCACCGGCGGCTTCGGAACCGGGAGAAGCGGAGGTGATGTTGAGGAGAGTTCTTGATGTGTCCATATCTTCTGGCCTCTCCCAACAACTATGATCTGAATTCCCATCTCCTACCTTTTTTATCCATTAATTTTAAAACAAAAAGCATAATTAGAATTTCGATATGAATATCTTAACTAGTGGTGCTAAAATGAATTATATATATTATTAACTTCACTAGTTTTATAGGAATATAATATTATTTGAGATGTTTGGTATAGAATGAAATATATGTTGGATTTCTCTATACATAAAAATAAAATAAAATGGGACAACTGGTTTAGATGTATGAGCTTGCCTGTGTATATAGCATATTGGGCGACGTCTGAGCACGGATGATAAAGTCGGTTCCCCATTTGATAGTAGACCGGAGATAACCGAGCTGGTCAACGGAAGACATCTCATTATGGTATTCAATTGCAGCCCAACTCAACAAGGTTGTAGTAAATGACATTGGCCACACAAATTTTACATGTCACCAGCATCATAATACCCTCCAACCAAATTTACCTGGAAAATCAAAGCATTTATTAAAACACCTGAAATTGGTTAAGAGATGTTTATGAATATAGACGGTTGACATTAGCTTGTGCACCGTCGGAGAGGGCAGAATCGCCTCGCCATATAACCCGTTGATTAGCCGGAAGTTTACCGGATATTTGGCCTTCAAAGAACAAGATAGACTTGTTTAGTGCATCTCCATAGTCAAGAGCTTCCAAGCCTTTAAGAGGCATCAAAATATCAACTAGCATTATTATCACCAAGAGCTTGCCCATTATTAACTATCACTATAATTGTTTTTAGTAATGTTTCTCTCTTTTTTGTTTTTTTTTTGTCGTCAAGTAACGTTTCTCTTTCGAAATGGGTTTCGAGTGTTTATTGATTTTGCATGCAAATGATTTTCACGTGGGTATTTGTAGATATTGCATGCAAGTAAAGTTGCGTACGTTATTTCATTTGATGACATGTTTCACGTAATTTTAGGTAATTTGGTTGCACTGTTAGGTATATGTAACAGGTAACAAGAATTAAGTTCCAATTATTACGGAAAATACAATAAAATTATTTCAATATAGCAAGGTTTTCTGAAATGGTTTTTCTTTTCTTAAAACTAATCAACAATATGTAAAACCTAGCTATATTTGTATGTATTGTGGGTATATATATATATATATATATATATATCAATTTATATCCGCTTCCTAAGAAAGCCATACTTATAGTCCTGAATATCAAGCGATAAATCTAGAAGGTCTTACTGTAAAATTAATGTAAAAATGCTTCTCATCAAGTATTCAAAATTGTGATTGGGTATGTATCTAATTTTTTTAATAACAAAGACAGTATAAGTTTCTTGACTAACTAGCTAGAGGTCTCAAAATCAAATACGCCGGTTCCATACCTAGACTTACGGATATAGAAGCAAGTAGTATTATAATTGATCATATAAAAGAAACCCATATTTTCATACTTTCATAGATATGTATCTCAATTATCTTTCGACCCCCCCAAAAAAAAATGTATCCCACTATCCAAGTGTTATAATAACAAGATAGACAAACTAATACTTAAATATTAGTCAAAAAGAATTAAGAGTTTAAATATTTGTGACTGCAAATTTCTTTTTTGTCATATAGGGTAAAATATTAATTTGAAATGAATGTTATCTATTTTTAGTTTGAGTTTTTGGGTTATAAAATTACTTTTAAAAAAATCTAAAATCGTTTACGTTTACGGTTTACCATGTTTGAGAGTATATATTGACTGGGACTACTGTTAGTGATATGGAGATGCCGTGCCGTAGAAAGGGCTGTATAAATATTCAGCACCCATTCTTCAAACGTCAATGTTAGATTTCGCCGTTAGTTTTTATTTTGTTTTCAAGTTGTCATAAACTGTTTAAGATATAAAAAAAAAGTTTATAAACAACCATTATAAAAATTTTTAAAAATCATTGTCACAAACTTATTTCAGTTATTAGTTTTTTTTTTTTTAAATTTCATCAGCTATTATAATAAAATTGTTTGTTTTTCCTGCTTTTTGCAAACCTATTGCCTATTGCATGTTCAAAATTTTGTTCTATGTACCAAAACTTAATCTTGGTTACCCATGTTAAATTTACCGTCAAACACTTAGTCTCGCTAAGTGTTTGACTCGTTTCAAAACACAACAACAATCGATGAGTGTTTGTATGTTTGCTAGCCAACACACACAGAGTTTAACCCAACCAACCAATATTTGTTTCAGTTTGCTAGACACAACAACAATCAAGGACAGACCCTCGTGTTAGGAAGGTGTGTATAAAAACTCTAGATATATCTTTATTTTTTATAAAAATTTCAAGAAAATTCATTAGCACAAGTGGTTTTTTATGTTTGATGCACCACCATATTTCACGGTTTGAACCCTTCCTTCTAGATATTTCACCAGGTAAATGTATATTTCTCCTGGGTCCGCCACTGTCAACAATCACGCCAATTAAAATACATAATTAATTTTCTGCAATCTGCAAACAAATCAGAAAAAAATCTTTTCAATTTACAGAAAATTAAAACCAAGACAGCAAATCTCAAACTCCACGTTAACTTTTGATTTATCTCAAAACAAAAGCAACACTTGAGATAGTTTTTCGAGAAAACAGAACATAACACTTATGTTCTTAAAAGACAGACCTGCAACTGACCTGCAACTTATCTGGTCTATACAATACACATAGACGTAAGATAAAAGACCAAACATGTTTGTATCAGTTTCACAGTTTAGCCACAGCAGCAATCAACCACGTAAGTGATAAAACTTGTATTACTATTTCGTTTTGCAGAAAATCTTAAAACCGTGAGACAATAAGTCCCAGCAGTAATCACGTTGCAAACAATCACAACTCAAAACTGTAGGTTTTAATTAACTCGAAACGAAAACATCACTTGACAGCGTTTGATGATAGACTGAGAATCCCAATCCAAAGTCTGATTATCAAAACAAAATTGCAGGTTTTACGCCTTAAGTTTTGTTTATCTTAAACATTCAAAACCAAGCTGCAATAATCAATCCACACTGAGGCTCGCAAGCTCTCGTCACAATACTTATCCAATCGCAACTGGGAGAAAAAACAGAGTTGTAATAACAACAACCAATCGCAACTGGTAAGCTAAAACATAGACTTGTAATCACATCAACACGTTTATGAAATCTCGATTTCAATTCGTTAGATGTTTATATAACACCAATGAATTTCAAAGGGTTAAGACGGTAGGAGCTTAAATAGCAACACTACGGTAATATGATTGAAACTCAAACTTCATAAACTTTAAGGAAAGACATGAGCGGAGGCGAGAGATAAATCCTTGTCTTAACCCTTTGAATCACTCGTAGTGCCACAAGTTTCTGAGATTCAAGAGTCCCATGAAACAACCACATAACCGATTTCACAAGCACTTAAAACGCTGTTCTAAACGAACTATTAATTTTACGATACTCTCGAGACACTTACTTTGAAACTTAAACTTGAAAGATTGTTGAGTTTTTCTTTTTGATTTTGTGTGTGATCGTCGATCCCTTTAACAAAGGATATACTCTTGTTTATATGGAGGTTTTTGATCAACCAACAATCAAAACCAAATTAGCCTTGAATCAAAGAGAAGTGAGTAACATGACTCCATGAAACTGATTTTCAGGATCGTTAGAAACAGATGAGACTTCTTTCTTGTTCTCTCCGTTACTTTAACTTGAGCCACACATGAACTTTAACCATTAAAACCTATTTCTCATTCACACAAATCAATTTAACTAAGCCTAATAGAATAGTTAAAAATTGGTCCAACACAAAGCACGCCTTAGAGATGGTGACAAAGAAGCATCATCACAACTCATTAAAGAAAATCATAAGATTGATATTTATTGGAATAACTAAGAACAAATAAGCCACAAGATAATCAAAGTAACAATATATTATTCTGGAAATGAAAACACAAACATCCTAATACGATTAGGATTAGCAAACGATAACTTTAGAGAACAATCTCATAGTTATCAAAGATAGAAAAAACAAAAACAAAAACATGAAAATGAATCAGCATAGCAATTCTTAGAGATTGGGTTGGTCGTCGGGATTCTGAGAAGAACCTTCCCCCCTTGATCTGGCTTCGTTTGGGAGAAAAAACCGATCCCTAAGTTTGATTAATTGGTCAAAAGCAGCATTAAGCTGCTCCATATTCATTGTTTCCAGCGGCATAGAATAATCATTCCACTCCTTCTCCTCCTCCTCCTCCTCCTCATCTTCCACTATTGCCTTACCCTTATCCTTACCATCGAGGAAATCTTTGATCACGGCATCAGGTGAACGATGGCCGAATGCTCACACAGTCTTGCCCTCATAACCAGGAGTAGGCGTGATGACAATTGTTATGCTTGCAGACGGATCTTCTGAGACAAGTTCTGCTGCTTCTTTGAAGAGTTCGTCCTTTAGTTTTTTGAAAAGCGATTGTTTCTTCGCGTCTGCCATTTTGTACTGTTTTGAGTATTTGGATTGTATACTTTGAAACTGCCGTGGTCCCTTTGCTTTTGTAGTGAAGTCACCAACAGACTTAAGCCAAAATAAAAAGACAATGGTATCCACGTGTACGGTGGAGATTATATCTGTCTCTCGAGTCAAATTTTTATTGTCTTAAAAAGGTATAAACCAATCAATCAATGACAAATGAACAAAAAAAATTATGCATATCTCAAGATATATTAAATGAGAGATGTTTCTGCCTTCTCTCTTCTCTTTATCAAATGAGTGACATTTCTGCCTTCTCTCTTCTCTCAGTAGTGGAGAGTTCTTAATCAGGTTCTCAACAATAAAATATAATAAAATAACTAAAAGCATTAGAGAGAAGTGAGAATTGGTTCTCATTTGAAAACTCTTGAGAACCCATGAGAATCTCTTTTTCACGTGTCATCATTTAATAGGTTTTGAGAATTTTTTTATCATTTAAACTTTAAAAAAAAAATTATGTTTAAAAGTTAAATTATGTTAAAATTTTAATTATGTTAAAAATTAAATTATGTTAAAAGTGCTACGCCTGGGTACATGTTACTTAAAAAATATATATATATCATATTAAATGTATAAAATGTAATTTTAGTTAACTCCAAAGTTAGAAACAATTGTTAAAATCATTTATAAATCTGAAAAGACTTTTAAATTATTTAAAACAAAAAATTCTTATCATTTATCAAACTCATATGTAAAAAAAAATTGTTTCTTTAGTGGCACTTTAACTTTCTTAAATAAGTAAGAACAACAAAAAACAGAGGATAACAAATGATAGATACATAATTGTTAAAATATAATATAAAATAGTTGGCAATCTATAAATGTAAGCAAAAAAAAGTTAAATACTTTTTCATAAATTCTAACCTGTTTAAGACTTTCAAATAAATTCACACATGTTTAAGCTTTTCACATAAATTAGATGAGGAAAAAATTGTTGGCTTCAGATTATTAAGTGTAATCAATTAAAATTTATTTAGTTGGGAATAAAAATTGATAGACACAAATGTGTATAGTACCTTAATATGGATCATTGTTGTCTGATCTTCTGGATATCTATTTTGAAACAGCATTAGTTATCTTTGTATCTCTTTTCCCATCCTCATCGAAAATTAGGATCTTCAGGTCTTTTCTACTTTTAACTCTTGAAAGGGCTACGTAGAGTTGACCATGAGTAAAAACCGGTCTTGGTAAATAGATCCCGACATGGATAAACTCTGACCTTGGCTCTTGTTAATTGTCATTCCAAAGCATGGAGATATTGGAAACTGTCTTTGCTGAAACCAAAAAGGCAATTTCGTATCTGTAGGTGTAAGCATGAGTCTTGGAATATAAACTTTCTGAGGATCATCAGTTCCGGAATCATCGTTACGAGTGATTAAAACAATAGGTTCTAGACTGTCCTCCATAAGAAGCATATCACGTGATACATTTATCAAAAATCACACCACCACAATTGTTTTCCGTAGACTAGTATACGGTCATACACATTCCTTTGTTCACCTGTTAGAGTTGTTAGCAGGTCTTGATGGGAGATTGGACAAAAGCTTTCTCCATATGCTTTTATTAAACAGTCGCGAGGTAAACTAACGTTTTTGCTGCTGGAAACTTCTCTTTTGATGTTATGTCACTACAAGAAAAATGGTATACTGCATCACTTAAACTGCATCAATTAAATAAATGATATTAATTTGAGTTATTTTTAACAATCAATGCAAAATTTATGAATTAACATCAATTAAAATAAGTGATGTTATTAGGCAACAACTAAACATATTTGATGCTAAATTATCTTAATTTGCATCACTTAAAAATAAGCGATGCAAAATAAAAGTTAACATCAATTATTTAAGTGATACAAAATTTGCATCATTTAAAAATGATGCAACTTGTTTCTTACAATTGTCCCACATCACCCCGAAAAGTTATGAAGAGAAAATGATTCATCTATAAATAAACTCATCACTAAATAATTAGTTTAACATATTTTAGTTAAATATTAAATAATATGTGAGACTTTATTAACAAATTTACATATTATCATATAAATTTATAATATTTAATATAATAAAATTTAAATATAAAAATTAAATAATTTTAGCATTAATTATCTATAACCGATGCAATTATAATATCAATTACAAAAAAATGATATAACTATGTAACATCAACTGTTAGATCTGTGGCAAATATTAACATCATTTGTATTAATTGATGCAAAATTAACATTATTTATTTATAACTGATGCAAATTTAGCATCATTTATTTGTAAGTGATGTAAATTAAAATCAATTACAATATAGATGTAATATTTTTCTCAAACGATGTCAATATTTAGCATCAGTATAACTACAATCACTTAAATAAATTGTAAAATAATTTTACATCAATTATAAGTTAAGTAGCATGGAAACGAAAATGGATACGCGGAAGCGAAACGTGTGGAAACGGGGAAACAATTTTTTTGTTATAGTAGATCTAAATAATTTTTAAAAATAGTGAAACATAAAAACCCATATTTGAAATATATTTGAAACAATAAAAATTCAATAACTAAGTATTAAATAGTATAAGTAAAATAAAACATTATAACCATTAAAGTTAAACATTTAAATCATAAAATGATTAACATTTTAGATCATGACTAATTTTTAGAGAAAAGTAAATTATGAGATATTTATATGTTATAAATTAGTTCTGATTTTAAAAACTAAACAGAAAAATACATATATCATGCATATCTTTCTAAATTATTTATTTATAAATTTCCAAATAAATAATAAACAAGTTCTCACCGTGTTTCCGAAACGTAAATAGATGTTTGTATCGAGTTTCCAAATAGCGTTTTTTTGAAACATGTTTCTATCGAGTTTTCGTTTCCGTTTCCGTTTCTGGAACATTTTGGAAAAGGAAAACAAACTTCGAAGAGAGTTTTCATGCTTCTTAACTTTTAAGTAATGCAAACATATAAATTAAGAGATATAACAAACTTTTTTTTTTTGTAATGTGTATTATACAAGTTTATCTTCATCTCTGGGATAAGAAATCAATTTGAAACTTATCTTTCTTTTAACATAAAAAATCTAAGCTAAAATTTATAGCAACGCTACAAAATTCCTGGCAAGAAAACCTTTGGCCACATCTAATGATCTAAAAAGGGATACACTTTAGCTACGACCCTAAATCTTGTCTTTGTTGCCTAAATTCGTGGTATGGTGCTGCAAAAAATTATTTTGATTAAATAGACAAAAACAAAATGCACCGATTAATCATAAAAATAAAATAAAACTCGTTTAATACCAGCTTGTTAAAAGCCACAATCTTGGCTTCAATCTTAAATTGGACTCATGGATCCCAGGCTTATCATAGGACTAACCCATAAAAAAATTAGAATGATGGGATTGGGAGGGGCCGCGCGAACGCAGGCCCCCACTGCCACAAATAATGACGCAGGCTCTTCCTCATGGGAAGACCTTAAGCATAGCACCCTTCCTCAATGTGCAATGGAAGTCACTAGCCTAGGCCACTCGTCTTCTTGATCACGAGTTGACCCCGTCCAGGTAAGTACCTTACACAGATCGACCACATTCTTATTTTATACTATGCTACATATTAGTGCCATTGTGAAGTTTCCGATGTGGGACAGTTCACATTTATCTACTATTGTCAGCGGGTTTCATTAAGCCTAGTTTTATTCCTTCAAGGGCCTTCTTGATAACTATTTCGGCCCAGATCAAACCCACTTTGTATTTTTTTGTTTTTTCTCAATTTTTGTCACTGAAATCTTTCTTAATTAAGGCCAAGGGTTAATTATTTATCTTCATGTGAACAGGTCCTAAATGTTTTTTTTTTTTTTTGATAAAAAGTCCTAACATTTTCTGCTCTTCTCTTATTTGAATTTCAAAGGATTCCAAGTGCTTCCATCTGTAATGTTGTTACTTTTGATTATAGTCTCAAGATATGGATGGCTTCTAAAGTTCAAAGTTGATGACTTCATTAATTTGGGAAAACTCTATCTTATCTCTATTTTGTCTGTTGCATTCGGTGAAATCACTATCACTCTCTGTACCGCTTTTGGTGAGCTCTTTTTATATTTGTAATGATCATACAATACAATGGTTACGTTTGAAGTTGATTGGAATGTTTTCACTAATGGTACAAGTGTAAAAACTAATGTACAGTGTAATACAAAAATGTAGAAACTCAGTCATCAATCAATCAGTGACTCATATATAGATCGATTGAAGATTGATGACTGTTCTGACTTTCCAATAAAAAATAGGCTTTATTAGCAAATCATGAGTTGAGAAAAACCTTGTTCAAAGAAGATGACAAAAGAAAAAGAAACAAATAACGTAATTGTAAAATAGACCAATAATTAAAGTAATCCATAAATAAACTTGGCACTAAACTTGGATCATAATGGGAGCACACATGTGGGTATCCGTGAGATTCTTTAGGATTCACAGCTTCTCCAAGATCCAATTCTTTTAAGTATCCATTCTCCCCAATGACGTTGAGGCTGGACACTGACGAATTAAAACCGTCTACATTACTAATCACTGCCACTTTCTTCTCCTCATCGACCAAGAAAGTCATACGTGTATTCAAAAAGTTACCAAAGATTGTTAACATGTCAAAGGATAAGAACTTGTTCCACGACACCGCATTGGGCTCAATGCAATAACACTGCAAGCTGCTCTTCTCTAACTACAGATAGAACAATATCATCATACGTAAAATCTTTATGAATCGGCCAATCCAGAGGCGCTCCAAATCTCTCATTTGTAAAATCAAAACACAATAAAAAAAATGCTTCATCTATTTTTTTCAAAGCTAAAAAGTAAGTATTTCTTTTCAGTGACACCGCGGTTCCTCAAAAGAACAATATATTTACCGAGGTGTTAAGAACCCTCCATGAACTAGATTTTGAATCGTAGATTTCGTACCTAAAACTGTAGTCCCCAACCTCATTGAAAAAAAGCCCCAAAATCTTGTGGTTGTTGCTGTTCTTGTCGTAGCCGATACAAAACATATCTGAGTTGCAGTAAGTGCTTCTGGGTGCAATCCACCTAGTTGCTGTCCTCCTCGTTGGTGAGGCATAACAATAAGCCTTTGTAGTGTAAGACACTATATATATTGACTTGATTAAGTTCACCAATTCGCTTTATAGATGGATCAACCGAGTTATTGAGATTGACACTGATCAAACAAACCCTAAAACCATTAAGCATAATCACCAGCAAATTATCTTTAGCTGTTTCACCATAATGTTTCTTTGTAAAGCTCAGATCTTTGGATCAACCATTCCACCGTTTGCAAGTGGATCTCACCGCTCTCAAACATGTTATTGGAACCCTAGAGAGTATCTCCTCTACCAAATCCTGCGCAAGATCGGACATCATTGTCATTGCTTCAAGTTTCAACGTCTAAAGTTGTTTTATAAATTAGGGTTTTCTAACTTTCACGTTGCATACATATATATATATACGGTAGTTATATTACGTGTTTTTTTTTAATTGTTTTTTTTTCACTTTACCTTGATAGATGTTTGCGGGTTTTTGAGTTGGGTCAGATCAGGTTAAGCCCAATTGACATATCCCAGAATTATGACTAATCTTGTTCAAAGAAGATGACAAAAGAAAATAAATGAAAAATAGATGATGATGCACGAAACGAATAAAAGTATTGTAAAATAGACTAGTTAGTAATCTCCTTGTTTCTTTTTGGACGACAATACTAAAGCTTGGCACTAAACTTGGACATAATAAGACCACACAAGTGGGCAATGAGTGTCACGGTAAGAATTTTAAGGGTTCACAGCTTTTCCAAGATCCACTTTTTTAAGTATCCATTCTCCCAAATGATGCAAACTGTTTTGCTGAGGCCCGTCTACTTTTTGGCTTTGGAAAGTATACTGAAAGGAAATACTTACTTTTACATAGTAGACAAACTCTTTGAAAAGACAACAGCAACAACCACAAAATTTTTAGGTTTTCCGATTCAGATATTTGGTCTGAGTATTATTCCACGGTGTGCTTCCTATTAAAAATCATTATGGATCCGCCCCTGATTCAGTCCACCTAGTTTGACCCGAATACGAATTCCAAACCACGAGCTTAGTGGTGTTGCCCTCTTGAGTGATGCATAACAACAAGCCGTTGCAGTGTAAGACGTCATATATCTTGACTTGATTAAGTTCACCTAATAGCTTTATAGATGGATCAACCAAGTCTTTGTGGTTATGGATTCCATTGAGATTCACGTTCTACTAATAGAGTAATAGCTAGAAATCCTACGAAAGATCGGACATCATCGTCATTGCTTCAAGTTTCAAGTCCAAGGTTGTAATTGAAATTAGGGTTTTCTAGTTTTCACGCTTGCCCACTCTTTTATGATAGTTAGGTTACGTGTTTTTTTTTTTTTTTTGGTACGTGTTTCTTATTCTCCTAGAAGGCTATAATATTATTTTACAGATATAAGTTTTTTTTTTTGGTCAAACACAGATATAAGTTGAAAGGAAACTTTTTCGTTACCAAATTAGTAGAAGAATGGAAATTTTTATACAGTATGCTCTGTTTTTATTACCAAAACAGAGCTAACCCAAGAAGGGTAAAAACGTCAAATGAATTACCCTTTAAACCCGTTTTGATTCCTTCATTTCGGCTTTCTCCTTCTGTCCTTCATCTTCTTCCCTTTCGCCTAAAAATATTTCAGCCGCTACAGAATTTTATATCTTATTAGTTTTTCTCTTGATTTCATGTATTATTTTTTGTAAAATCTATATGCATCAATTTGAATACATATTGTCGTTCATGTGAATTTTTTTTTTTTCTAAATCTAGGTATAGTTATTTATTATAATTGAGCTAATCTTTGATCTGTGTTTATCGATTTAATTATCATATATGTTTAACAGAGCAATTTTTATATCCAAAGTATTCTGTGTTGAATTTTATATTACTAGAAAATTGATTTACGCGATTCTAAAATCTAGAATAACCAATTTTAAGGTTTGATACTAGACGATTGTTTTTTTAATATATTTGCTTAGACATAAATTCAAATCATTCCGCATATCTGAATTATAGATGTATTATTGATTATTTTAATAAATAAAATAAAAAAACGGAATCTTGAAAAAAATATGAAAAACAAAATAAATATTTTGGTGTGTTTGTTTTTCTTCAGAAAGTTAGAAAGAAAATGGCTGACGGTAAAAACATTCAGCAGCCTCTTGTTTGTGACAATGGAACTGGAATGGTTAAGGTGTGATTAATTCTCTCTGTTTTAGATTAAAAAAAATGAATGTAGCATTTGGTTTCAGTCTAAGTAAGATTATGTTGTCTGTATTGAAAAGGGTGGGGATGATGCACCTCGAGCTGTGTTTCCTAGCACCGGAGTGATGGTTGGGAAGGATGGTTATGTTAGCCATGAATCTCTACATGCTATTCTAAATCTCAAGTCTCCGATTAAGAATGGGGTTATCGACAATTGGGAGGACATGGAGAAAATATGGAATTACACTTTCCACAATAAGCTCCCTGTTGCTCCTAAGGAGCATGATTCTACAAGAGATGATGTAAAATAGACTAATATGTTATCTCCTTGTTTCCTTTTGCTCGATAGGTCCCATAAACTTGGTTTATAATAAGAGCACACAAGTCGGTCTCGGTCAGGCTTGTGTGCCACGTCGAGAAAGTTAAAAACTAATGGTTGTCTTTGTATCAAAAGGCTACATAATAATACTAAGTTTTAAGGTTTTAAAATGCTAAAAATATTTTTAAAAAGAAAAAATTCATGTCACAAGCAAAAAGTTGTTGTTGTAATCAATTCTTTTTTAAAAAGTCGTTTTTTTACAGAGCTGTTACAAGTTAATTTCAATGGTTTCTATACCATAGTAATTGTCCAAATTTAAATTTATAAATCCTCCTGCAATTGCATAGAATTTGTAGGGTTGGATCTGAATTGGCTGGTGATAACATTAAATTCCTCCTCAATTACCACCAAACTCTTTTCATTTTCATTTTATATTACAGAATAAAACCAAGAAAAACAAAAAAAACAAAAGCACTACTCAAAATCTCTCGTTACTCAAACACTCTCTAGGCAACTATATGGCTTTAGAGGAGGAGATCATATCAGTCATTTCTCAAGTAATCTCCATCGACAATCCTTGGGAAGTGAATAATGGGGATGCAGCAAACACAGAGATCATGGCACTCATTATTGAATTAATCTTAACGGTCGAATCAATGAACTTGGATATGCAGCCGAAGCAGCCAAAGTCGGAGCTCATGTTACTCATTACTCAAACCAACTCAATTTTCAACTCTATGGTAATGGATGATTCCAAACCTGAGCCACTAAGGAATCTCATATCATTCATCACTCAAAAAACTTCACTCGACATAGATCCGTTGTTGGAGCCGGAGTTGGATCTCTTGCAACACTTTGGTCAAGTAATGAGTCTTGAGCCAGAGCATGAGCTCATATCACTCATCCGTCAAATAGTCTCTCACTCGTCATGTCAATGGATCCAAAGTGGAAGAAGCTTATTTCCTTAAGCCCTAAAGTAGCAGTAAGATTGGAAAAAGGAAAGTTACTTGTGGAGGAAGCATTCTTGTGGGGAACTAATTACAAGCTGTGTTGTTTCCCTTTATTCTGGCTGAAATTCAACGACGCTACACATTTTTTCTGCCGAGGTTGCAATGGCAAGAACCATTATGAAAATGACAAGGCTCCTGTTGAAATCAAACAACCTCTTCATCCAAAACATTCTCTTCGACTTGCCTTGTTGCAAAAGTCTCATGAAGAAACGAGGCAATGCTATTGTTGTGATGAGAGTCTCCAAGAGTTGTTTTATTATTGCTCGACTTGCGACTATGCTATGAACATAGCTTGTTTGGAGAAGCCACCAGTCTTTTCTATAGATCATCCCAAGTGGCATAAGCATACTCTTGCTTTGTTTCCAAGACAAACTCCTTTTACTTGCAGCGTATGTGCCTTGGATCATACGTCATTTCCTTTCTATATATGTCCTCCTTGTGACTTTGTGATCCATCAAAGGTGTATCAGCTTACCATGTGCAAATATTTCTCGTAAAATACATCCACATGTGCTCACTCTAGTGAGAGGATCTTAGGGTCTTCTTGAACATAATGTGGATCCATGTTCAACTTGTCCTTGGATGTGTAAAGCTGGTTTCTTCTACGAGTGTCAAGAGGGTGGAGATGAATATTCTTTTACGCTACATGTGCAATGCGCAACAATTTCTGAGCCGTTACTTCATAAAAGTCACAAACATTCTTTATTCCTAACATCCAAACCAGGAGAGAAAATAAGATGTTCGGTTTGCAAAAAGGCAAGAAAATCTTTAACAAATGAAACATCTAATTGCATTGAGTGTGACAATTTGCTTTGTGTGTTTGGATGTGCTACTTTACCTCACGAAGTAAGGTATGAGCATGATAAACATATGCTCACTCTTTCTTATGGAGAGGAGACAAGTACCATGATGTATTGGTGCGAAGTTTGCGAGCAGAAAGTAAATTCAAAGGAGCAGTTTTATAGGTGTGACGAGTATTGTTGTGTCACCCTACACATTGAGTGTCTTCTTGGGAAGGACTTATACGTGAAGCCTGGTTCATATTGGTTAAACTTCTACTACGATAGATGGATATATGTGCGGCACAACAATCATCATATGACTCGACGTTTTTGCTCTTCTTGCAAGAAGCGTTGTCCTCACAAGATAGTTTTGGAGTCGTCTAATTCTATATTTTGTTCCACGTCTTGTGTTCGTGATTTTTTGTCTGAACAGGTGGACACTTCTGGTATTCGTGAATTCGTACAACGTAGAGGCTACGAGGATGATGAGTTCTGAACAGCGTAGTAGAGCCCATTCTCTGATGTTTTATGGTTTTGTGTTATTATTTCTTTAACGATTCCGAATATTATGTCTTACTGTCAGATTTTATTGCATCTTAAAAGGGAACCATATCTCATATGTCTAATGATGTGAAATAGCTTTCAAGTGCCTCTGAAAAGATTTAAGAGCTCAGTAAAAGATACTTAAAATTACAATTTTAAGCATATAGAGAGAAAAGGTTCCAGCGAGAATAAACGAAGATAAAAAAGGTCTAAACTTTAGGTTTTTTCAAGTATTCAAAGATAAAAAATAACGATATGAATTATTCAACGAAAGTTGCTTTTTATTTGAAAGGAAAACGAAACAACTGAACCAGGCTACTGATGACCGAACGTTGCTTGTGTCAAACGTTTTCACGTTTAACAACTGCGTCGGAGCTTGGAGTGGGAGTTACATAGATACCGATTGATTTAAGTTGGGTTTCATTGCAAGACCCAAAGAAACCACCAAAATCAAGACGATCACATATCGTCATGTCAACTTCTTTCTTGGCACTTGTTTGATTTGCAAATTTGGTTACTTGGTCACAAATGGGCCCATGTTTCGCCAGGTTAGTGTAAAATGTCAATGAGTTGATACCTCGAAATCCTCCACGCCAAGTTTCAACTACTACTACTCCACTAAACCCAGTCACATACTCATTGTGCTTCAGTTTCACCTGCATTTATTTATGTAACTTTATCAGATACTTGCCTAACATTAAAGCATACAAAAACAAGATTTACCAAGATCAACACTTACAACTCGGAAGTTTTGTCCCTCGGAGGGACCACCGTACTTTGCAGACATGACAAGAGCTCCGTTCTCAAAGTAGCCAAACTGAATTGATATTATATAGTAGCAGTTGAAAGAAACGAATATATGAGAGATCTTGGTGTGGCCCTTTTCGTCCCAGTGAATGTCCGTCGCTGACTTTGTATCCCCGATTGGTCCTGCTTTGACAGTATCCATTGAAATTATTGAAAGAAAAATGCTGAAATAGTTTACAGGTAGAGAGACTTGGATTTGATTTATAATAGGATTACCAATTTTCAGTACCCGAAGAGTCATCGTATCTTTTAATTATGGAATTCCTAGGGAGTAAGCAAGACAGGTCCAGATACATTTAAGACAATCTTGCATGTTTAGATGTTACAATTTCCTATGGAAGTCTAATGAAACGTTCTATGGTTTGTGTGAAGAAAGAAACCAAGATGTCAATGATGGCGTGAAGACTTTGTTGTCTCATCCATTATCATCAATCAAGATTGACACACAAGAAACAAAGTACTAGTAACCAAGCTGAGCCAGATTAGTTATTGATCACCAACAAATGTATGAATACCAGAGTACATATGAAATCTTGTTACTGTCAAAACCAAATGTGAACCTACCTAATTAAAATACATAGACAACAATGATGACTGCTATGTAGTATAACTATTCAATGCTTTTCTGGATTCTTCACTGGAAAGGGATATGAGAATTACTAACCAAAACAAAAAAAAGTTGTCTGAAACATTGTTCTGCGACAAGAGATTCGCCCTCAAGTTTCTTCTATCAAGAACGAACAAACAGAGTTCCTTGAATATATAGTTCCTGGGATTTTACCAACCTGGATAGGATGACAATATGATTTATGAATCCTAATGATGTGAGATAGCCTTTCAAGTGCCTTTGACGATATTCAAGACCTCAGTAACATATCGGAAAAAGAGATTTAAAATTACAATTTTAAGCATATAGAGAGAAATGGTTCGATCCAGATCAAACAAAGGATTAAAAAGGTCTAAACTTGAGTTTTTTCTTTTCTTCAAATATTCAATGATAAAACCAAAATACTTAACAAGGCTTATGATTTATGAATCAAGATAGATAGCCATCAACTCATTTTCCAGCTCCGTGTCATCCTGCTTCTTCATATACCTGTTCAAGAACATCTCATTGTTACACATGAAGACATACGATATCGAAGGGAGTTCACTTTCAAGTAAGCCTTTAGACATGAGAGCTTTGATAACGTTACACCTCGGTACAATCCTCTTCTCCATGCTGTATCCAAGTACCGCAGGGTTTGAAACCAAAGCCTTTAGTGACCATTTCATCTTCTTCACCAGAAGCTCAGTCTTCGTTTTAATTGTCTCTGCGGATAACCCAATCCCCTGAGGAAAGCGCTTTAACAACATCTCAGACTCGTCTCTGCTGAAACCTAGAGCTAGCAATGTTTCAATTGCGTTCTCTATCTTCTTCTCCGACTGTGTCAGAAAATTTGGCCACTTCTTGAACACTGCCCATACATCATCCA
The DNA here is from genome assembly GCA_963555745.1 of Cardamine flexuosa. Lineage (NCBI taxonomy): Eukaryota > Viridiplantae > Streptophyta > Magnoliopsida > Brassicales > Brassicaceae > Cardamine > Cardamine flexuosa. The sequence goes on along the minus strand of OY743220.1, from coordinate 21,163,818 downwards.
CATCGAAGCCAAACCTTTTATAGATATTGATTTTTTCTTCTATAGTTTTGTCGCTAAGTCCTTGAACAGTGCGTAGAGCTTCTACAAACTTTGCAGAGGTTGGATCAAAACCCAACTCAAGAACCTTCTTGAGGGATTCTTCAAATCTTTCTTTCCCAAAGACAGGTCCATCAACCTCAATAAGCAATGAGAATAACAACTTGTGAGGCATCCCCAATCCTCTCAAAACCGAAACGTTTCTGATTTTATTCTCTAAATTACCCTGAGGAAAAGACTTGTCATACTTGAAACTCTTATGATCTAAAGTGTCTTTGATGAAATCATAGTATACACTGATGGTTTTGTGCCCTCTCTTTCCCAAGATTTTAGGAACTGTAGAAACAATCTGAGTTAGCTCAGAGCTTGAAGCTCCTCTAGACTGTAAAAATTGAAGCTTGGGAGCAAGTGATTTCTCAGCATCTACTATAAGCAACCGTGGATAATTTATAACGATGTTGGAGATCTGAGAATCAGTGAACCCATGACTTCTCAAAAGATTCAGAACAGAATCAGGATTTGCCTTGTCCTTAACGGTGACCTTACTCAAGATTGATTCAGCGAGTATTCTAGTTAAACCCAGTGAATTGACGAGGTAAGAGACTGTAAAGTTGTTACCTTTTCGACCATCTCTAAGGCTCACATCAGAAACAGTAGCAGAGGAGAACGAATTGGAAAAAGTAAATGCCTTTTGCACTGAAACACTCAATTGACGCCATTTCTGCAACTGGGCTAACCTTCTTCCATGGAGAATCAGATAACACATGACGTCACAAGGCAATGCGATTACCAAACCCAAAAACCAGAGTCAACAAATGCTACAGTGTTGAATCGCGTAATCGAATATAAATCCCAAAACATCTAAAAAATTTGTCTGAAATTTACTAACAAGAAACTCACTCACGAATCAGCTTCTACAATTTCTTCACTCGCGAAACCCTGAACTGCAAAATGAAAGAATCAAAATTTGGGGAAGAAAGAAACGAAAATAAGGATTCCCCGATAAACCCTAATTTCAAAATCCCACCGATAAACCCTAATCAATTTCAATTTGGATTCCCCGTTTTCTTTTATACAAAATTAATATTGTTTATGTTGCTGCTGGTGTTCGAACCCGGGTCTTACTTAGCTACCTTATTTCTGTGAGTGTTTGGCCTTAAACCGAAAATCAATTTTTTAAACAATGCAAAATAGTTTAAGGTCGGCCAATGATAAGTTAGTTACAAAATGTGTAACATCCCCATTTTTTTTATATGTGGAGAGGGTAAAGAGATTTGATTTGATTACATATATCATCAAAATACATATATATTTTTCGTCACTTTTTTAGTTAAAACTTCATAATTAAACGTAATTAAATTAGAATAGTATTAAAATAGATTCTCTATTGGGAGTGATTTCCGGTACCGTATGAGTAAGGCCAAAACACAGAAAAAAATTATTAATTGATTTGTTGGAATAGTAACAAATTTTTAGAGTTTTCAGAATTAATGTACCGACAATTGGACAGATGTGAAATCTATAAATCCGAAAATACAAAATACATGATAAATTGTTAATTATCTCTTTAAAAATAATGTTAAAATAAATATAAATCAACGCTGTAAGCCTCAAGTGAGGCTATATAATTATTTAAGATGAAATCTTAAACTCACAATTTTCTTTTCTTATCTGCAAAATGTGTTGGACACTACAATTGGTAAATCAGTTGAGTCTGCCATTATTTTTTTCAAAAACAATAGAGAATTTGTCAAATTGTCTGCACAACATCAAAACAACATATTAGTCCATATGTATAACTAATTTGTGACAAAAACATTACTCTTTTTCTAATTGAAAAACATTGTTTAAAAATGGCCTTCAAATGGTATGATCTAAAAATCCAGTAAGTGTAACAAAATATGTAACCCCAAAATTAAGTGTCCTAACTCCTAAGTAAAAGCTTACCCCGCCTGTCCTACAGGACGGTCTTGTGCTTAAAGCATAGCAATCTACCGGTTCCAATCACTTAATTAATTTCATCCATCTGAAGTTTGTGTTTAACTGTTGAAACTCTTCTTCAATGACACTAATCACAAGTCTTCTGATCTATGAAACTCGACCACCGGTGAAGATAGCCATCAACTCAGCCACAAGCTCCTTGTCATCGTGCTTCGTCACATACCTTTTCAAAAATATCTGATCGCCCTTGTTCAAAACAGATTGCATTGGTGGTAATTGGCTTCCTCCGTCTCCGAGCAGTCCTTTGGACATGAGTGCTTTAATAACGTTACACCTTGGTACAATCCTCTTCTCCATGCTCAATCCAAGTACCAGAGGAAACATAATCAGAGACTGTACTGGCCAATTCATCTTCTTCACCAAAAACTCCATCTTCGTCTTCACGGACTCTACAGAATATCCAATACACTGAGGATAACACTTGACCATCGTTGCAAACTCATCTCTGCTGAAACCTAGAGCTACAAATGTTTCAACTGAATTCTCTATCTTCTTCTCTGACTTTGCCAGAGAGTTTGGCCACTTCTTGAACAGTGCCCATACATCTCCCACAGTGAAGCCTAACCTTTTAAAGACAATGATTTTTTCTTCTATAGTTTTGTCACTCAGTCCTTTAACAGCGCGTAGAGCCTGGACAAACTTGGAGGACGTAGGATCAAAACCCATCTCAAGAACCTTCTTAAGCGATTCTTCGAATCTTTCTTTTCCAAAGACAGGTCCATCACCACCAGAGAAAAGCATGGAGAATAACAACTTCTGAGGCATCCCCAACTCTCTCAAAGCCGATACATTTCTGATCTTATTCTCTAAATTACCCTGAGGAAAAGACTTGTCGTAATTGGATCTCTTATGATCTAAAGTGTCTTTGACGAAATCATAGTATACACTGATAGTTTTGTGCCCTCTCTTTCGCAAGATTTTAGGAACTGTAGAAACAATCTCAGTAAGCTCAGAGCTTGAAGCTCCTCTAGTCTGCAGAAACTTAAGCTTGGGACCAAGTGATTTCTCAGCATCTACTATAAGCAATCGTGGATAATCTGTAATGATGTTGGAGATCTGAGAATCTGTAAAACCATGACTTCTAAGCAGACTCAGAACAGAATCAGGATTGCACTTTGCCTCGAAGCTAACTTTTCTTGAGATCGATTCAGCGAGGTTTTTAGTTAAACCCAATGAATCAACGAGGTAAGAGACTGTAAAGTTGTTACCTTTTCGACCATCTCTAAGTCTCAAATCAGTAACACTAGCAGAAGAGAAGGAATTGGACAAAAAGGATACATTTTGCACTGAAATACTCAAATGACGCCATTTCTGCAACTGGACTAGCCTTCTCCCATGTAGAATCAGAGAATACATGAAAAAAGACAATGCAATTACCGAACACGAGCAAAAAAAAAGTAATTCAAAGCAATTCAACCAATCAATCTGACTCAATTCGACCAAATGAATTTCAATGCATAGATGATGAATCTCAAATCAACCAGTGGCAAGTTAAAACGAGTGCCGCTAAAGAGATTTCTCAAAGATCCAAATTTGGGGAGAAGAAAACGAAAAAAAAAAAACAGAGTCGATTTTTAGGGTTTTTAAAATCTGTATACCCAACCTGATTTTAAAGATGCTGACGTCAGCATTTTATTGGGGAAGACCACAAAATAATCCAACGGTTCTCATTGTTTGACACATATCAACGGTTTCTTTAAGATCCGATCATAATTTGGCAAATCCGCAAATGTAATTGATGTTTTTTTTTGTTTAAATAAACAAATGTATTCGATGTTGATTAAAAAAAAAAAAAAAAGGCAAAGGTATTTGATATTTTCTTTAGAAACATTTAAAAACTCTTCTAATTTTGTTAAAAGTCAAAATAAAAACTTTGGGCTCAAGCTACACAATCGATCTTTTGTTATATTGTTTGTTTTGGAAATCGCGAAGAAAAAGGCAATATTAGAACTTTTCCTTAAATAAACAACATATCTCTACCAATATAATACTGAACTTTTTCATTTTTTTTTCATTCAGTCAATCAATAATTCTGCTCACTCTTTTTTTCTTTGACAAGATCATGAGTTCTCCGGTGTCAAATCAATACCTAATCCAAGAGATTCTTTCTTATCTTCCGGCGTCAAAGGTCGGAAAATTCAGACTCCTTAATAAAGAGAGCAACAAGACAACCTACGAGTCTTGGTTTCTCAATCTCCATCGTCGTAGAAGCAACTCTATTTCCGGATACTTCATACAACACTACGGAAGATATAAAACTCAAACCAGATTTGTCCATGAGAGTGGAGATTTCGAAAAGAACAAAGTCTCCATCGAGTTTCTACCACCGGGGAAGGTAAAGATCGAAGCTTGTGATGCAAGTCATGGGATTTTGCTTTGTACTAATGAGACAGGACCAAGTGTACCGGAGTTATTAATAGTCTGCAAACCAACAACAAAACAGTATCAGATCATACCGGACTCAACAATGCAGAATTACGCTATCATATGGGGTTTATCGGTTATTGGATTAAACCCTTTCCGGTATAAAATAGTAAGGCTTTCCAAGTCAAGGAGTATGAATCGTAATCGCAGAACTTTCGTGTGTGAAGTTTTCGTTTCTGAAACTTTTACATGGAAGAGAATCAAAAACATGCGTCTTCCAAGAAACGACGGTTTAACTCTTCCTAAACCGGTACAAGCTAATGGATGCTTGCATTGGCGAACGTGGAACGACAATGTGGTCCGGTTCTGTCCCAAAACCGAAGTTTGGTCTAGTTTCTCACTTCCAAAATTTGGTGAGTTTCCAATATTGGTTAATTACGAAGGGAAGCTAGGCGTGGTTCGTTGGTGGACTGAAGAACGAGACAAGTTTCACCGGTTATGGGTTTTAAAGAACAGTTCTAGAAAGTTGTGGGAAAAAGTGAAAGATTTCAAAGATATGGGTGTAAGAGATGATGTTACGTGGACTCCAAGCAACGATGTGGTAATGCTTTCTAGCCGGGATTGTGTTTGTTTCTACAACACGAATACAGAGGAACTAAACATAGTGAAGGATTTGGCCAATAGCGTTTGTTTCCCGTTTTGTTCTGACTATGAGAAGGTTGATCTGATCAGAGCATATAACATCAAACATTGTTGTATGTTTTTTCTTTTGTTTTTTCTTGGTTTAACATTGTTTAATGTTTTTGTTCCATGGTTTTGAAGTTGCTTAATTGAGATAAGATGATGTTATCAAATAAAGTTTATGTTTTACAAAGGTCATAACTGCATATTAATCCATAATTCTAAAATTAGTTTGCTCTTCTTCAACAACAAGACTTCTGATCTATGAAACTTGACCGTTGGTGAAGATGGACATTAACTCAGACACATCCTTTACAAGAGACGAGCAATAAAAACTTCCGAGGCATTCCCAATTCTCTCAAAACCAAAACGTTTCTGATTGTGTTCTCTTGCCTACCCTGTGGTAGAGAAAGACATGAATTTTCACTCTTATCAGCTTCTATAATCTCTTTGACCAAGTCATAGTATCTGCTTATAGATTTTTTCCCTCTTTCTTTGCCAAGATTTTAGGAACTGTAGAAACAATCTCAGTGAGCTCAGAGCTTGAAGCTCCTCTAGACTGTAAAAACTTAAACTTTAGACCAAGCGATTTCTCAGCATCTGCTCTAAGTAATAGTGGATAAACCGTGATAATACTAGACATCTGAGAATCAGTGAATCCGTAACTTCTAAAAAGACTCAGAACGGAGTCAGGATTGACCTTGTCCTCAAAGCTAACTTTCCTTGAGATCGATTCAGCGAGCTTTTTAGTTAAACCCAATGAATCAATGAGGTAAGAGACTGTAAAGTTGTTACCTTTTCGACCATCTATAAGCCTCACATCAGCAGCACTAGCAGAAGTGAAGGAATTGGAAAGAGCAGATGCATTTTGCAGTGAAATACTCAAATGACGCCATTTCTGCAACTCGACGAACCTTCTTCCATGGTGAAACAGAGAATACATGATGATGATGATGTTTTTCGTAATCAATTAACCACCACGAAGTCGATACGAACCATACTCGATCTCTCTCAACTCACGCCTCTCACACTCATTTTCACGATTTCAATCGGAACCGATAAAACCCTAATTTCATAAGATCTTAGGAAAAAAAGAAACGCAATTTCATAAGACAGACTCGTGTTGCTGTTTCGAACGCATGTCTCTTACATTTACAAAATAAAAGTTAAACCGGTTTTGCATAGTCACATACTTACTAATCTGGAATTAAACCGGTTTTGGAATCTCGAAATTCTCGGTTATCATATTTTCTGATTAAAACGACTGCGATTGCAATTGCGACGGCGAAGAGATTTCGAGCTTGATCGGAATCTTCTGGAGAAATGTAAAATCTGGAACTTCTTCTTCGTTATTTCAAGCTTTCTCTAGCGTCAGTGATGATTTAAGGAGAGAGATAGAGCAGAACTCGGTTTCGTGATATAAAGCTAGATGATGCAATTGATTTGTTCAGTGACATGGTTAAGTTTCAATAGATTGCCAACATAAACAAGAATGATGTTGTTGTGAATCTTGTGATCTTCTCCTTGGGGAAGAAGATAAAAATTGTGATTAATTAATTGTTTATGTTACTGTTTTTCAAGTCTCTCATGCTTTCTCTGTTCTTGGCAATACTATGTGAAACTTGTTTATGAGCCAATGCAAACCCATATGTTGATTTGGTCTTCTCTTGTAAGAGAATTCTATTTCCCTTCTCCATCCTATGTTTTGTTACTTACTAATAATTGTAACACATGAAAAAGTTTATAGACCTCAATGTTTGTCGTAAAACAAAAAAACTGCTGTGTAAGTTTTTATTAATCAACCAGAATAATGTAACTGAGGTCAAAAGACTCAGCAACGGATCTAAAACTAACACAAACCAATACACACCTTGAAGCTGCTCGTTTGTTGTAGAGTGTGTCTTCTAATCTATGAAACACGATTTGCATTGAAGATAGCCATCAACTCAGGCACCAGCTCCTCGTGCTTCGTCACATACCTTCTTATAAACGCCTGATCGGTACTCGTCAAAACAGACGACATTGGAGGTGTTTCACTTCCATCTCCCATCAATCCTTTTTCCATAAGAGTTCTGATTACGTTACACCTTGGGACAGTCCTCTTCTCAAGGCTATATCCAAACACCTGAGGTATCAAAACCAAAGCCTCTAGTGGCCAATTCATCTTATTCACAATAAACTCAGTTTTCTTCTTCACAGTCTCCGCAGTATAGTCGAGACACTGAGGATAACGCTTAACCATCATCGCAAACTCATCTCTGCTGAACCCTAACCCTATAAACGTTTCAATAGAGTTCACTATCTTCTCCTCTGAAGAACAAATACATTTCGGATGCTTCTTCAACAACGACAAGACCTCGTGTTTCAGCAAACCACACTTCTTAAGAGTTTCAAACGTATGAGTTATCTTCTTCTCTGAGTACGACAAAACAGAAGGCCATTTCTTGAAGATCGCCCATACATCTGCAGCACCAAAGCCTAACCTTTTATAGACGTTAACCTTTTCTTCTATCGTTTTATCGCTCATTCTGTAAATAACGCGAAGAGCTTCAACAAACTTCGAAGTGGTTGGATCAAAACCCATCTCAACGACCTTCTTGAGTGATTCTTCAAATCTTTCTTTCCCACAGACAGGTTGGGAATCAGAGATGAGCAAAGGGAATAACAAACGCTGAGCCACGCCTAAATCTCTTAAAACCGATATGTTTCTGATCTTGTTCTCTTTGTTACCCTGTGGAAAAGAATGACATAACTTTTCCAGCTTAGAACTCTTATCTGCTTCTATAATGTCTTTGACGAAATCATAGCATACGCTGATGCTTTTAACACCTCTTTTTCCCAAGATTTTAGGAACTGTGGAAACAATCTCAGTGAGCTCAGAGCTTGAAGCTCCTCTTGACTGCAAAGACTTAAGCTTTGGAGCAATGGATTTCTCAGCATCTAACATAAGCAATTTTGGATAAATCGTAACAATGCTGGAGATCTGAGAATCAGTGAATCCATAACTTTTAAGGAGAGTCAGAACAGAATCCGGATTGACCTTGTCTTCAAAGCTAACCTTTCTTGAGATCGATTCTGCGAGTTTTGTAGATAAACCCAATGATTTAACGAGGTAAGAGACAGTGAAAGTCTTCTCTTTTCGACCATCTTGTGCATCACTAGCAGCAGAAGAAGAAAAGGAATTGGAAAAAACAGAGGTATTTTGTAAAAGCTTAACTGAAACTCTCAAATTACGCCATTTCTGCAACTCGAAAAACTTCTTGCCATGGAGTTTCAGATAATACATAACAAAGGAGAGCTATTAACGAACTAAGAAATGCCACAGTTTTAAGCAATTCGAACCAATCTATCTATCTAATCTCAAATCTGTTCCAATAAGAGAAAACGACAAAATCAAATCTCAAAGCATCTTCATACTTACTAGTGTCAGGTGAAGAACTAAAGACTCGCGCGTGCTGGTAAATATCGATGAGAGTCTTCGAGTTCTCCAATATATTCCCTCGCCAAACCCAAAATCTCAAAAATCCCAACTTTGGATGTGGAATAAAAAAGGATTAGGGTTTATGATTTTTTTTTTATTTTTTTTCGTCAAGGGTTTATTATGAATCTATTCATAGATGATTTTTTTTTGGTCGTCAAAAAAAAAATTAAAAAAGAATCAAACGTTCATAGATATAAACGGCTGATGCTGACGACAAAAGAAAAAAAAAAAAAACGGCTGATGCCTATATTTTAATATGTTATAATAGAAAATCAAACGTTTATGAGATCTCAGACACAGTTCTTGAATTAGATTATAGCATAAAAAGAAGAAGAGATGATGAAAGAAAAAAAAATTACTAATTTATTAAAGTCTTATACAGTAACATGTCGTGAAAACGACAACAATATTACACACACTGTTTAAATTGATTTGAAAAGAAAAAAAATCCAAACTCGAACAGTACCAAACTAATTTGTCAAGAATTAAATATGAAGGTTCAGAGCATTATTTCAAAGCTCTATAAGAACCATGTAAGAAGAGCTAAAACACTTCTATGAACCATTTGTCTTCAAAGGCTACTAAGGTTTTTCTGTTTCTTCAGCCATAGTGAAAGCCGAGAGGGATGACAAAAGAGGAGGAGAAGGAAGAAAATAGTCATTTCTGGTATTAATTGGACCAGATTGTGATTTATTTGGATAAGTTCATCAAACAGAATCTAAGAAAACTGTACAACGGTTCACTCACATATGTCCTCAGTTTCCTAATTAGCAATGATTTTCCTCTTCTACAAGGAAATTTCTTAAGTCAAAAAACTCATCTTATGAAAAATGAATCTGCAAAGGTTCTTGACATGACATTTGCAAATTCAAATCACCTTTTCAAATTCTTCTTCCCAAACATATGAAGACAATAACCAAAACTAATCCATCAAGAATTCAAGATAATAAACGTGTTAACACATTCAGAGCATTTTTTTTTGTTATACATGTAATCAGTCTAATATGGAATTAAGACCTTTATATTATAAATCACTGAGATACCTGACTAACCAAAGCATCACATACATGTCACCACGTTTCTAGGCTACTAACATTTGAAGACTGAAGAGTTCAAGGAGACTGAATAGTCAAAAGATTCATCCATGCTTCTGATTTCCACTGAATATAGCCATCAACTCAGTCACAAGCTCCTTGTCGTCGTCGTGCTTCCTCACATACCTCTGTAAGAACACCTGATCAGTCCTCCCCAAAAGAGATATTGGAGGGAGTTCACTTCCGATCAATCCTTTGTCCATGAGAGCTTTGATAACGTTACACCTTGGTACAATCCTCTTCTCCATGCTGTATCCAAGTACTTGTGGGTTTGAAACAACTGCCTCTAGTGGCCAATTCATCTTCTTCACCACAAACTCAGTCTTCTTCTTTACAGTCTCTGAAGAATATCCAATACACTGAGGAGATCTCTTGACCATCACTGCAAGCTCATCTCTGCTGAATCCTAGCCCTAAAAGTGCTTCAATATTGCTCAACATCTTTTTCTCTGAGCTACGGACGCATCGCGGATAGTACTTCAACACTGAGAGGATCTCGTCTTTGACTAGTCCACACTTGTTCAGGGTTTCAAATATCTGACCTATCTTCTTCTCTGATGATCCAAGAAACGTTGGACATTTTTTGAACATAGCCCATACATCTTCTACAGCAAAGCCTAATCTTTTATAGACTTTGAGTTTTTCTTCTGTTGCTTTGTCATTCAGTCCTTGGATAACGCAAAGAGCTTCGACGAACTTCGAGGTGGTTGGATCAAAACCCATCTCAACAACTTTCTTGACTGATTCTTCAAATTTCTCTTTGCCACAAACAAATCCTCCACCAGAGACGAGCAAAGGGAATAAAAACTTCTGAGGCACACCCAATTCTCTCAAAACCAAAACGTTTCTGATTTTGTTCTCTTGCTTACTTCCTTGTTGTGGCAAAGAATGATGACATGAATTTCCTCCACAACTCTTATCAGCTTCTATAACCTCTTTGACGACATCATAATATCTGCTTAAAGATTTTAACTTTTTCTTTGCCAAGATTCTAGGAACTGTAGAAACAGTCTCAGTGAGCTCAGAGCTTGAAGCTCCTCTGGACTGCAGAAACTGAAGCTTGAGACCAAGTGATTTCTCAGTATCTGCTATAAGCAATAGTGGATAATCTGTAACGATGGTGGAGATCTGAGAATCTTTGAACCCATAACTTCTAAGAAGATTCAGAACGGACTCAGGATTGACCTCGTCCTCAAAGCTAACTTTCCTTGAAATCGATTCTGCGAGCTTTTTGGTTAAACCCAATGAATCAATGAGGTAAGTGACTGTAAAGTTGTTACCTTTTCGACCATCTCTTGAGCTCACATTAGCAGCATTAGCAGAGGAGAAGGAATTCGAAAAAGCAAATCCATTTTGCATAACCAATCTCAAAGTACGCCATTTCTGCAACTCAAGAGACCGTCTTCCATGGAGTATCAGAGAATACATTGACAAAGGAGTTCGATTACAACAGTGTTGGAGCGATTCTATTTGATTCGAATCAAGAAATCGAACCTCCAAAGCATGTATGAAATGAGGAAGAGCTCATTCACTCGTCAAAACCCTTACTCAGAAACGGGAATATTTGGGCCAGTCTACTCTACAATAGGCCCATTTAGGGCCCAATATTGTTTCACAGTATAAACCGAGATCTAATTCGTTTCGGTTTGCTACAAAATCAATAATCTGAAGGCTAATTATGATAAGACCACTCAAACGTTGCCACGTAAGGAATTGTCACATAGACTTTTAACTTTTAAGGTAACGGCCAAATAAACTTTATCCGAATTCATCGAAGCTAACCGAAACGGTGACTCCCCAGTCACTTGCTTGATCTACACGAATCAAACCCTAAAATTCTCAAAGAAGAATCAAACCCTAAAAAGTTCTCGTCAACACATTCGATTCACTGGAGCCAGAGGCTTTAACAGCTATCCCTAATATCGAAATGGTGGCGGTTGGTCATTTACTTCCTACGGAGATTTTCACAGGAAGTGAATCAAGAAAGCAAAGTTGTTACACAAGTTGGTGTGAAACAGAGGAGGCTAAGAAATGTAACAATCAAAACATCTTCTTGGCCATAACAATGCATATAAATATATTTAGCATCTGCAACTTAATATGTTTATATTCAATCACCTTTCCAAATTCTTTTACCCAAACATATGAAGCAATAACCAAACTAATGCATCAAGATAATAAACACTAACACATTCAGAGCATTTTTTTATTTTTGGTAAGCTCTTATGAAACTGAATGATGTAAGTAAGGTTCTCTATATGTTATCTAATCAGGAATTGAGACATTTATGAATCATCACATACATGAAATAATTTGTTGCTCTGAGTTTGGAGACTTTTGTCATATTACAACTAAGTAGATAAGGTAGTAGTTCTTGAATTGATTATAACACAAAATAACTAGTAAAGAAGAAACAATTAGACTTATTAGAGTTTACACAATAAATTAATGTCGTTAAACATCAAACCAACAAACCACAAATCACAAATTTTTTGTATAGAAAAGAGGAATGATACATACACACATGAGAAAATCCAGGTCCAACCAATTTATCTCACAAATGCTTCTTAATTATTCCCAGGTTGATCTTTTTTTGCTCCGGCCATCAACTTGGCAATGATTGCCTTAAGATCAGGTTTTGCTGCTTCCACAGTGAAAGGCGAGAGAAAGACAAGGAAGACGAAGAAGAGGACGAGAACGAAGAAAGTAGTAGTAGAGACAGGGGAAGTCTCTTACAACTATTTATGATTATAAAAACTGGACATGTGTTACCTCAACTAATATATATTATACAATCCATCAACTCTAAGAAAGGTCCTTGCATTAGATTTATCGATCAAGAAACATTATAAGATAGTAGTGAAAAAAGACAATCCTTGACAAGGCTTATGATCTATGAAACATGATCTCCAGTGAAGATAGACATCAACACAGCCACAAGCTCCTTGTCATCGTGATTCCTCACATATCTTTCTAAGAACTCATGATCGGTACTCCTCAAAACGGATGTAATGGGAGATAATTTGCTGCCTCTTGACATGAGAGCTTTGATAACGTTACACCTTGGTACTATCCTCTTCTCCATGCTTAATCCAAGTATAGAAGGGTACGTAACAACCACCTGTAGTGGCCAATTCATCTCCTTCACCAAAAAATCAGTCTTCTTTTTCACCAACTCCGCAGATAAATTAAGACATGAAGGAAAGCTCTTGACAATCTCCACATACTCATCTCTGCTGAACCCTAAGCCTATAAATGTTTCAGTAGAGTTGGCTATCTTCTTCTCAGAAACAGCAATGCTTTGCGGGTACTTCTTGAACACTGACAAGACTTGGTCTTCGAGTAGTCCACAATTCTTCAGGGCTTCAATAGTCTGACATATCTTCTTCTCCGAGTTATTCAGAAACATTGGCCATTTCTTGAACATTGTCCATATATCTCCCACAGCAAAGCCTAACTTTTTATAGACATTGATTCTTTCTTCTATTTTTTTGTCGCTGCTTCTGTAAACAACCTTTAGAGCTTGGCCAAACTTTGAAGACGTAGGATCAAAACCCATCTCAACAACAACCTCTTTTGAGGCACGCCAAGTTCTCTCAGAACCAAAACATTTCTGATTTTGTTCTCTTGCTTACCCAATGGTGAAGAAAGACATGAATTTTCACTCTTATCAGCCCTCTTTCTTTGCCAAGATTTTAGGAACTGTAGAAACAATCTCTGTGAGCTCAGAGCTTGAAGCTCCTCTTGACTGTAAAAACTGAAGCTTGGGACCAACAACTTTCTCAGTATCTGATATAAGCAATAGTGGATAATCTGTAATGATACTAGAGATCTGAGAATCTGAGAATCTGTGAATCCGTAACTTCTAAAAAGACTCAGAACTGAATCAGGATTGCACTTGTCCTCGAAGCTAACTCTTCTTGAAATCGATTGTGCGAGCTTTTAGCTAAACCCAATGAATCAACGAGGTAAGAGACTGTAAAGCTCTTAGCTTTTTGACCATCTCTTGAGCTCACATCAGAAACACTAGCAGAGGAGAACGAATTGGAAAAAGCAAATTCATTTTCTACAAGAAGCTTCACTGAAACTCTCAAAAGACGTCATTTATGTAATTGTATAGAGCTTCTTCCATGGACAATCAGATAATACATGATAATGTACAATGCTGAAGCGATTCGAACAATCTCTCTGATTCAATTCGAGAAACCAAATAGGCTAAGACCATCTTTAGCGATCATCCTCTTATAGAAGTCTAAACTTTAAAGACACAAGAGTATCTTATTAATACTCTTTTTTGTTTCAAAATATAAAAATTTTAGTTAAAAACTCATTTATTAAGAATTTTTTTAAAAAATTAAATAATCATTACTTATTTTTCTCTTCCTATTCTCACAAATACTTTTACCAAAACTTTTTTATAATTGTATTAAATTATTTAATTTTTTATAAAAGTATATAGATATTTACAAAAATCCTTACAAAATAGAACAAGCAAATTTAACTAAAAATGCTTATATTTTGAAAGTACTAAATTTTAAAAAAAAAAATACCATTCTAACATCCTTTTTCAATCTTTATTCTCATTCTAACATTATTTTGTGCACTAACACCATTTTTTAATTTTTTATCAAGTGTTTTGACTTTTATACCCTTTAACAACAATAACAATTATATTTTTCATCTACTTAGATTCTAACTATAGTTACATACTTATATTTTTATGGTAATTCAATCTTTCTTTCTCTCTCTCTCTCTCTCTCTCTCTCTCTCTCTCTCTCTCTCTCTCCAATTCTAAGTGATTTTCTTAATTACTTATCCTTTTTTTTATCTTTGTTTATATTTTGTTTTAGGTCTTTATAATTTTGTTTAATTAAAGAAAAAGTGATATTTTACACTGTAATTTAAAATAAAGTTTATGTAGGTTAATTGAAAAATTAATTCTATATTTTTTTAAGTTTTAAGATCTATAAGGCTAATGTATGATGAATTTATGGATTTATGTTTAAAGCAATAAAAATCAGGAAAAAAATTGATTTATGTCCAAAAAAAACTAAACGACGGTCATGCTTTAGGTTATATGTCTTGTATGAAAAAAATAATATTAAATTTATCATTTTAGCCTTCACTAAAGACAAACCACAAAATTTTAAAAATATGGCCACTCTCTTCTCTCGAACCTAAGATATGATGAACTTTTTTGAAACTTCCACCAACTGAGCTATTTCATTACTAATATATTTTTTGAAATGTGAATATTTATATGTATATATATATATATAATATTTTAATCTAATCCTTGATTAAAACACTTGAGTAGTCATGGTTATGTCTAAGTGGACAAACTATATTGGACATAAACTATATACACATTTTTGGCTCCTTTGGATATGTAGAAAATTTACATAATTATACACCAAAACAAATCATTATATTGTTGATATTTGAATGCTCTATTTTTATGGTAAAATCAAATACTTTTGCTTTTGGTAAAATAAATGTTTTTTTCTTTTGAATTAAGTGGATATTATTGCTAACAACCTTATATAAGATTAAGATTTTTTGATAATTTAGTTCATCTCTCTACAAACTATATAGTGCAAATATAAAAAAACTCTAAATATTGTGAATAAAAAGAATTTAAATAGATAAATAATTCGGGTTATTTCGTTTTAGTAGGTTTTGATCACTTATTTCTTTCGTCTTTGGGAGCCATTTTATTGTTTCCACATAGATAAGTATTAGTGGACATAAGGTTTAATGTTTAGGGTTTAGAGTATAGAGTCATGATTTTAGTTTACTGTTTCCACATGGTTAAGTCTAACTGGATAGTTTTTTCATACTTTTCTTTTGTTAAGCATAAATGGATAGTCTTGTCCAACAACAATTCAGAGCATAAATCATACTATATACTTAGAGTTAAAGGTTTAGGAAAAAGATTCATTGTCCAAAAAAAGTGGTAGAGTATAAACCATACTACATATTTCTGAACCCAAATAAATTTCTTTTATCTGATATATAATAATAATAATACAGACCATTACAGAACTATAGTTTAGACCTACAATAGTTCTTACATGAATAGCAACAACAAAACAATGCTTATGGTAGTAAAATATGAAAACAGTCCACATGGATACATCCATGTGGTCAAGGTTTGGTGGATATACTTGAATGCTCTTTTTTGCTCTTAAAATCATGAATATGATTCTCAAATTTGGTGTTACCTAGAAAGATATTAAACCAAATATATACCAACAATTTGTTGTTGGATACCAACAATAAAGCATATGTTGTTGGTATTTGAATGCTCTATTCTTATGGTAAAATTAATATTTTTGCTTTTGGTAAAATTAATATTTTTGCTTTTGGTAAAATAAATGTTTTTGCTTTTGAATTAAATGAATATTATTGCTGGCAACCTAATGCAAGATTAAGATTTTTTTGATAATTATGTTCATCTCTCTACAAACTATACAGTGCAAATATTAAAAAAAAACTCGAAATACTGTGAATAAATAGAATTTAAACACTCGGAAAAAATTAATTAGATAAATCCTCAGATCATTTCGTTTTAATAGCTAGGTTTTTTAATTTCTTGTTTATTTCGTCTTTGGGAGCCATTGTATTGTTTTCATATGGTTAAGTATTAGTGGACATTGGATTTAATATTTAGGGTCAAAAATTTAATTTATTGTTTCCACATGGTTAATTCTAATTCGATACTTTGTCCATACTTTTACTTTTGTTAAGTCTAAGTGGATAGTCTTGTCCAACAACAACTCGGAACATAAACCATATTACATACTTAGGGTTAAGAGTTTAGAAAAAATTTCATTGTCCAAAAAAATGGTAAAGTATAAACCATACTTTATATTTCCAAGCCCAAACAAATTTATTTTATCTAACATATAAACAATAATACAAAACATTGCAAAACTATAATTTAGATCTATTCTTACATGATTAGCAGAAACAACACAATACTTATGGTAATAAATATGAAAACAGTCTCTGGATCAGAGTTAACCTGGATATATCCACGTGGTCAATGTTTGGTGGATATACTTGGATGCTCTTTCTTACTCTTAAAATTATGAAAATGATTCTCAAAATTTGTGTTACCTAGAAAGATATTAGGATTTACACTCTAATACTTTTTTTGGATAAGACAAAGTATGATTTTAATCCAAAGAGATGAGGAGGATTACACTCTAATACTTATTTTGCTATACTTATTTTACAAACTTTATTAAAAAAACTGTGTCTTACCAAAAAAAAGTATACTCAGTTTATACAACAACATAAAAAAAAAAAACTGACACTAAAAATTAAATAAATAAACTGACACAAAAAATATCATCTTTACATCCACACCGTTCTTTTTAAAAAATAAATAAAATCTAATACCTATAAAAAAAAATCTGAACTGCTACAAAAAAAAATCTGAGCACTAAGCTAACCACTATTTAAAATATTATTTTCAATCTAACTAGATACCTTCCCAACTCTAGTTATAACCAAACAGCTTCCCAAGAATAAAATTGTCACAAAACTCATCAAAACTTAAAAAACAGTGCTAATGAGAAAAAAAAAAAATTTCATCATCATAAAAACACTTAAAAATGGTGCTAATGCCCATCACTAAAATAATCTTAATTTCATCATCATACAAAAAAATCAAATTACAAACATCTTCAAAATTCATTTTTTTCTAGAAATTTATACAATCAATTTGCATTAATGAGAACAAAACCACAAGATCTCAACCATCAGTTTGCATCAATGAGAACAAGAAAAAAAAAAGAGAAAAATATTTTTCTGATATTGAAAAAGAAAAAAATATATTCAAATCTTACATAAATCTCAACCACAAGATCTCAATTATTAACATCCATCAGATTCAAGTTGTTACTTTATAATCTAACGGTTTGCAATCAACCATTCCTAACTATAGATTAACTATGTGGTTCCAAAAAAATAGTTTCCTAAAGATAATTTTGTGGTCCCAAATAAATAGCTATCTAAGGGCAATTTTGTCTAAAAACATATACACAAACAAAGAACGGTCTAAATGCAAAAAAATATAAAATGCAAACATCTTATCAGAAAGGATGTTATAGTGCTATTGACTCATTTAAAAAACACATGATCTAGAATGTCTATGACAAGACACCAATGTACACTATTTAGAAATAGTTTTCTTTTTTTACTCAAATTCTATTAATTTTTAGTTTGAAGATACCATAATCATTTTAACGGATGAGGGTGCTTTAAGCTTTCCTTATTCACTCGCGAAATAATCCTAAATCGCATAACAAATCAAAATTTGGGAGAGTTCTTCGGTTAATCAATAACCGGAATTGGTTTACTTTCGAGTACAAAATAAATGATAAGTATCGGTTAATTTTGGAAAGAACAAAAAAAACAGAGAGAGAGATTATGGAAATATATATTATTTCATGAATTGATGTGGAGTTTTATATGTACCAAACAGATTTAATTTTTAAAAAGTGAAGTTTCTGGTCCTCAATTTGATTGAACCAATTTTGATTGATGGCTCTTCATCATATTGCAAAACTCTTGATAATTGATACTTCCGTCCTTTTAAAACAAAAAAAAATGAATTAGAAATTTAATAAGATCTTTAAATTTAAAAAAATTAATTTTGTTTAGTATCTTATAAATTTGGATAGTGACTTACCTTATCAGCATCAACTTCTGAGATGATATCTTTGATCATGGCATCATCTCCCATATTATACTCTTTCATCGCTGTTTCCAATTCATGTCTCGAAATAAACCTACAACACAGATGTAATTGGTTTATTAATCCGGTTTAAGTCTGGTTTATCAGTTTGGTATTGGATACATTACATACCCGCTATTATCTTTATCGAAATGTTGAAATGCTTTGAACAAATTCTCCTCTCTTTCTACTCTGTACCGGTTCATCGTAGCCGAGATGAATTCAATGTAATCAATCGTACCGTTCCCATCAGCATCAGCCTAAACCGTAAACATTAACCAAATTATTCAAACCGGTTTAATTTAAGGAGAAAAAAAAAGAAAGAAAATATTGTAACACTCCTTACATCTTCCAAGAGCTGCTTAACTTCGGTTTCGGTTAACCTCGAACCGAGTTTTTCCAGTCCGGTTTTCAATTCATCGTATGTGATTGTACCGCTCTTATCAGTATCCATGTTTGCAAACATTGTCTTGAGACCTTTTAGTTCCTCTTCTTTGAGATTTTGCGCGATAAACTTAAACCAAACCAAACAAATGAATCAAAACTGAACTCAGTTCACCACTAAAACAAACCCTAAAATTACTTACTTTCAATGCAAGCTTCTTAAGCTTATTCATAGCTCGAAGTTGCTTCATCCGTGACAAAACCGCGCTATCAATCGGCTTATCAGAAGCTTCTCCACCTTCTCTTATCCATGGATGTTCTGAGGAAAAACCAATACCGGTTCATTTTCCCCGATTCAAAACACTAAACCGAAACAAACCGAGTATACTATTAACTTTTTCACCTAGGACTTGAGCTGCAGTAAACCGTTTCTTGGGATCATACTTTAACATGTTCCTCACCAAATCCTTAGCACTCTCTGAAATCGATGGCCATGGTTTAGACTCAAAATCAATCTCTCCTTTCAAAATCTCCTCAAATATCCCCTTATCATTCTCTGCACACAATAACCAAAAATGTAAAAACTAGTTAACTAAAGAAACTACTAAACCAAACCAAAATGTCCGGTTTAAATTTACCAGCCCAAAATGGAGGATTGCCGCAGAGAAGGATGTAAAGAATCACTCCGGCGCTCCAAATATCGATTGCTTTGCCGTAGTTTCTCTTCAGAACCTCCGGTGCAACGTAATATGCACTTCCGACGATGTCTTGGTACACTTTCCCTATAAGAATTAGACCGGTTTAATCGTCGAATTTGAGGTTATTCTAGTTTGAGATTATATTATGAACCAAAACATTACAAAATCAGACAGAAGTTCAAGAAAGCGGCAAAAACAGAAACAATATTACAGTTTCTTGTTCCGCAAGAAACATCATAAAGATCGTTTCTTAGGCTGCAAGAAATAGGGTTTAAAGAACATTTTTCATTTTTGGTTTCATACCTTCTTCGATGAAAACCGAGACACCAAAATCAGTAGCCTTAAGCATTGCAGAATTCTCATCTTTACCAGATAACAAGAAGTTTTCAGGTTTAAGGTCACGATGAATCACACCCATGAAATGACAAATCTGTACGACTTTAACCACACTTCTAATGATCTCTGCGGCTGCTTTCTCTGAGTAATGCCCTCGTTTAGTTATCTTATCAAAGAGCTCACCGCCTTCACAAAGCTCCATTACAAGATGAACACTTTGTCTATCTTCATAAGCTCCTTTGATCTCCACAATGTTTGGTTGTCCTGACAAGTATTGCATTATCTGTATCTCCCTTCTTACATCTTCTCTGTCCTGATAAGTAAATGCTCTAATTGGTAATATTGTATGATGGCATAAATCAAATGTGAGGATTTATAAGATTCTTTACCTGAGTTCTGATGAGTTTTCTCTTCAAGATGGATTTACAAGCAAAGATCTTGCCTGATGAAATCTCTGTACATAAATAAGTTATACCGAATTGGCCACGACCTAATTCGCGACCGAGACTGTACTTCTCCCTAACGTCTTCAAATGCTTTACCTAAGATCGGTTCTGGTTGTTGCAGAGTGTTTTGTTTTTGATGATTGATTGGCTTATGTTGTTCTTCAGGTTTAGGAAGTGGAAGTGGAAGTTTCTGAGGCTGCACCACGATTTGGAAATTGGCTCTTGGAGCTGTTGGTCTTTGACGAGGTTGTTGTTTTTGTGTTGTTTCTCTGCTCTGTAACTCTCTGTCATTGTTCTCTAGTTTTGGTTTCTTGATCTTCTTCTTCAGATTGATGCAGAGACATCCCATTTTTGTTTGGATTGATGATAGAACAAAAAAAAAAAAAAAGGGCATAGCCTTAGAAGAGTTTGAGAGAGTTGATGTGGTTAAGGTACTTTTTAGATTTCATAACAACACCTAAGCACGTTAGTGTTCCAAGTCCAATGTGAGATATAATTTTATTAAACCAAAAACAAATAAAAAGGAATGTAAACTTCAACAACTTGCCTCATTTTATTATGATTTGTATTATATTTAAATTTATTTTTGGAGGGAAATGTTGTTCTTATTATTTAACAAATTTTTGTTACAGCTATTTCCAGGTGGGTATCTTTGAAATTTTCCATGAACACAGAGAGAATAAAGAGGTCAGATACTCAAATATTTGATGGGGGTTTTAAGTGGCAGGCATGTTGTTTCTTGATGATTTCATTAACAGAAAAAACAAAACAAAACTGACTGGTATATATATATATGTAAAGTTGGAGCCCACCGAAAATTTATAAACCGGTTCTGTTACAGTTGGAGATTATTTATTAAACCAACCACTAATCCAGTTCAAAGATAAGTTTGGGACATTAGATTTCTTCAAAGCGAGTGAGAGATAGTACATAGGAACTCAAATACAACCTTTTGCTAAACAAAGCAGGATGGTTTGTGAAGAACGGAAACAGATGTGGACAATATAAGAAATGTGTTACCAACAGTGGTTTACCTTAACAAGTTCCTCACCTTGTGGGTGAAAACATCAACGGTGTAGAACCAAACTCTGCTCCAAGGAGAATCAAAAGAGAGAGATGCAAATATTGCAAGAAGTGTTGTAACATAGGCTGCAACAAAACTCGAGAAGAATGATAACATGACAATTGTGGATTCATCAGCTTCCACTTCATTATCTGCTTCTTGAACGTTATTGCTCTCGCAGCTTAGGTTGATAGGTTTCCCACATAGAAGAGGATTACCTAAGTAGCTTTGTGCCTCAAAGGTGTTAAACTGTCTTCCCTGTGGAATGATTCCTGATAAGTTGTTGTATGAGAGATTGAACACAGCGAGACTGCTTAGATCTGTTAGTTGTTGCGGGATCGGACCTTGTAAACTGTTGAAAGAAAGATCAAGGCTTTCCACATGATACAGACTTGAAAAGCTTAGTGGTATCACTCCTGATAACTTGTTGTGAGAAAGATTAAGAGCTTGTACTTCCAGAAGACCTCCAAGCTCTGGTGGGATCTCACCACTAAGCTCGTTTTCTGAGAGATCCAGTCCAAACAATAATAATTCGAGATTCGTACCCCAATAAGCATTGTATCGTTTTTTTGTTACACCTTTAACTTTCCTCTGGATTCTGGTTTCGTAATACTTGAAAAACCGATATTCCACGATCAGAGATTTAAAATATATAATAAACTCTGATAGAGGATTAGTTCCGGAAATATAAAACTCGCCGACTGTACCCTCTTTCTCCAAACCAAATGTACTGCTGAGACAAGAAGGTATGGATCCATTCAGTCTGTTTTTCGAAAGATCTAGAAGTTGGATGTTTCTTAGGCCACACAATTGGCGAGGAATATGTCCTGTTAAATCATTACCCCGCAAAAGAAGAATATTGATGCTTCTGGTGTTGATTAACCCCGAAATATTTCCAGACAATCTGTTATTTCTCAAATCAAGTAAGGTGACGTTCACTAGCAATGTGTCTGGAATAGTACCTGATAAATTATTGCCTTCCAGGTATAACTCTCTCGGGTATCTAAAACTGACATGTGAAGGTATGCTCCCAGATAAATTGTTTGCAGAGAGGTCCAGTTGAACAAGTTCGGAACTTTTGAACAAGGAAACAGGTATTTCACCTTCCAACAAGTTGTTTGAAAGCAGTAATGCATTTAATTCTCCAACTTTGCCAATCCAGCTTGGAATAACACCTGTGAGATTGTTGTTCGAGATGTCAAGAATAACCAATAATCTCAAGCTCCGCAAACCTTGTCCAATCTTTCCTGTAAACTGATTATTATCCATAGACAGCTCAACTATACTAGTAAAGTTGGCTGATTCTTGCAAAATCTCTCCACTTAGATTGTTATATGAAACCTTCAAGTAACGCAATGAATAACAATCATTTAAGAAACTTCTCGGTAGCTTCCCGTGGAAATGGTTGTGAGATATATCCAGAAATTCAATACTCTTCATGTTACCCAGAGATGATGGCATATTTCCTTGAAAACCGTTATTCGCAAGATTCATATATTGTAAATGAGGAAGTATCCCCCCAATGTTCTGAGGAAAGAGTTGAACAAATTCATTAACTGACACATCCAGCCAAAGCAGATTATGATCAGACTCCGGTAGCTTAAAGCTCTTGAAAGAATTTTTTTGGAGAAGCAAAACCTCGAGTTTTGTATTGTTCTCTAACAGCCAGTAAGGAAAACTTCCAGCAATTTTATTATCAGAGAGATCAACAAGACGCAATTCCTTCTGGTATAGGAGAAAATGAGGAACCTTTCCCAAATTGCAAGCTTCTAGTGAAATAACACTCAACTGAAATTTTGGCTTCCAAGAACTTTCCGACTCTACTTGAAATGAGTTGGAACCTAAGCCAAGCTTCAAGACCTTAAGCTTTGAGAGGTTGGTTAGCGAACCAAGTGAGAAGACGCCTTCGAAGTTGTTATAAAGCAACGATAAGTACTCAAGGGATTCAAGGTTACCGAGAGCATCTGGTAGCCTCCCAGTCAAACCGTTCCATGAGAGATCAAGAACTCGAAGTCCAGTCAAGCTAGTTATTATGCATGAAGGAAACTGACCATCAAAGTAGTTTTGTCTGAGAACGAGCTCTTCTATATTCTTCAATTCGCAAACCCCTATGGTAATCAAATGCAGAATTTTTAGTCACTTAATTAAACGTACAGTTTTTTTATCCAATCTTTGAATTATTTGAGCAAACTTGCCTTACAATTGAAGTGAGCCAGAAAATAGATTGTCACTTAAATCCAGAGCTTTCAGCTTCCTCAGGGCAGTGAACTCTACCACAAGAAAACACACAATGTTGAACTTGATGATCTAAAGAATGATATATAAACCAATCCAAACAGTGATGTTTGCAGACCTTAAGGACATCTCCAATAGCAAATCTTAAAATAAGGTTTGCTCATCTTTGGTTTTACGGTGGGGTTGCTCCAACAACAAAACTTTAAATCTACTTTTAAATTTTTTTCTCTTTTGCATTATAATCCTCAATGTTATTAATAATTACTATTAATAATTAAACATTTATTCATAAATATGAAACATATATTAGAAAAATATTACACAATATGATTTTATGAATCTTAAATTGTGTAATATTAGGTGTTTACGTAATTAATTTAAATTTAACCAATGTAATATTTTTGTGTGAAAAATATTTTATTTATGTTCTGTAAACTATTTTTTTATTTTACTTTAATGTATTTATTTCGTTTTATATATCACAATTAAATTTATAAAGATATATATGAGATTGTTAAAGTTAATATGATTAATTACAAGATATACAAAATGCAAGGACAAAAAATGAAAATAGGAAAAAGATTTTAAGGTTTTGAATAGTAAAATCTCATGATGTTTCACTATTCAAAACCTTAAAAAATTAGGTTTTAAAGGTTTGTTGGAGACACAAAAATCTTAAGTTTTGAAGGTTTTAAAAAAGAAAATAAAGCCAAGCATTTATGGACAGGTACCTCGTATTGGTATGGAGCCGTTAAATCCGTTTTAACTTAGGTCCAGCAGTTCCAAGTTTTTCAAATCTTTGAGTTCTGAAATGAAAGGTGACACAAAAATTTATGACAATAATTTTAGATTGCATCAATCTAGCAAAAGATACATAATCAAGAGTGCCTGCTAGATAGTATTGACTTAGATAAGAATGGAGAAATGTACCTTTAATATGAAGAGGGCCATCCAAGATGTTAGACCTAAGAAACAAGGTTGTGAGTGATGTAGCGGCATTAAGAAAATGAAAGATGGTGTTGTTGAACTGATTGGACGAGAGATTCATGATCTCCAGGTTTCTTAATCTTATGAGGCTTTTGTAACCTGTAAACAAGAATCTTGTTTACATAAATATATGAAAATAGCATAGCTCACTCTAATCACTTCAATATATTCAGTTATAATTTTAGTCGGCTCTACATACAAGTTAAGATTATGAGAGTTGCACTGTCTGTACTTTGGAAGGAAACATGTGTGACGGTTGGATCTAATTATGTGCTACATGGCATTGACTTAGATATCAGCAAGTTAGATAAGACTTAAACACATCTATAAATTTTTGATGCAGGGGAAAATCTAAGTTACCAACAGGGTCGGCTCTGAATTTTTGGAGGTCCTAAGCAAAAGAAAAAAAATGGGGGCTCATTTACACTAATATTTTATCTTACAAAAATTGAGGCATATTTGTATATGAAATTTGGTGTTAAATATTTGGGGTTCTAAGCGAATATTTCATCATGCTATGCTCAAAACCAGTTCTGAGTATCAACTTCGAAAGATGAAACCAACGATATGCAGTAAAGCTCATCTAGAATTCGAACTTGTTAACGCAAGGAAAAATGTTTCCAAATAGAGACAGACATTAAAAAAAAAAAAACACTAGGAGAAACTCTGGTATACCTTCCACATCATCAAACAAGCCATTGAAAAAGGAACCTGATAAGTCCAGACTTTGAACCTCTTCAAAGGGATGCAGCAAAGAAAGGTTTAGCAGAGAACTATTTCTGAGGAAAGGTCCACCAATGGAAAGCTTGATAACCCGCCCGCTAGTACGATTGCACTTAACATCGTTCCACCGGCAGCAATCGCTCCTTGTGTCATTAGTCCAAATAGGGTGAACATCATCGGAATACCCTTCTCTTGTCCTTGAAAGCAGGTATTTCTTGAGCTCCAACAAAGCATTCCTTTCTTTTAGAATACAGCTTCTGTATCCATGTATCTGTGCCAACAGTATCATCACCCATATCAAGTATTGTGCCAACAACACCTTCCCTTCCATATCAAATATTATCTAAAAGCGAAGTAAAAGAAACTCAAACGCAATATTCAACCGTGAGTTCAATGCAAATATCTCCTCCGTCTATAAGAATTCCAAATTTTCAGTGAAACACCAACTTCAAATTTTACAAAGTCGATAAGTCCTCGTAGCCTTAGTGTGAATGGTCACTATCGTTCGTTTACTTTGATTGGTTGGCCTAAAAGTCAAAGTCTTTGTAGAAAACGCGTGGTTAGCACATTGGAAAATAATTTTGTTAAAATGTCCTCTAAAATGATTGAAGTTTTGAAATGTGATTCAAAACATGGACACAAAGCGAACTATAATGACGACAAAAAAAAACATTTGGAGTAATTAAAGCATCTGAATTTTGCCTACAATAATACTAACTAGGATAAGATCCGAACATTGCGTAGAAGGAAATTTTTTTAAAAAATTTATTGTTACTAATTATTAAAATTTAAATTATAAACTAAAATATCAAAAAATTATATATATATATATATATATTATATATTAGTAGATATTTTGTATTGTTATTTATGTTTTTGTTATATGATCTCTTTTTATTACTATTTTTTTTTTTTATGATTGTATTTTGTCTTCATCTTCACATGCTTTTTTCTTTCATATCTTTTATAGGTTTTCGAATTACTTATCTTTTTTTTTTCTATCTTGATGTTTCTCTCTTACTTTTATGATTGTATTTAGTCTTTCTTCTTCTTCTTACACATATGCTTTTTTTATTTCATTTATTTTATAGGTTTTTAAATTACCTATCTATTTTTATTATTGTTACAGTTGTATTTAGTTTGCTTCTATTTACACATATGCATATTTTCTTTCAGCTCTTTCATAACTTTCGAGCTACCTCTATGTCTCTCTCTCTTGATTTTACCATTGTATTTAGTATTATTCTTCTTAGAG
Organism: Cardamine flexuosa; assembly: GCA_963555745.1. Classification (NCBI taxonomy): domain Eukaryota; kingdom Viridiplantae; phylum Streptophyta; class Magnoliopsida; order Brassicales; family Brassicaceae; genus Cardamine; species Cardamine flexuosa. Next base: position 21,137,290 of record OY743220.1, on the reverse strand, counting down.
ATATATTTTTTTCCTTTCAGCTATTTTACAGGTTTTCGAATTATCTCTCCATTTCTCTTTTTTTCCCTTTCTCTCTTTTGTTTCCTTTCTCTCTCTCTCTCTCTCTCTCTCTCTCTCTCTCTCTCTCTCTTATTGTCTCTCTCTTGCTTTTACAATTGTGTTTTTTTGTCTTATTCTTCTTTTTTTTTCTTACACATAAACCTCTTTCTTTCCATTTCTTTTATATGTTTTCGAATTACTTATCTCTCTCTCTCTCTCTCTCTATATATATATATATATATATCTCCCTTTCTCTCTCACTCTCTCTATTGCTTTACCGTTGTAGTTAAAAAATTTCTTCTTACACATATGTCTCTTTCCTTTCACCTCTTTTATAGTTTGTGAATTCTCTCTCTCTCTCTCTCTCTCCCTCTTGCTATTAAGATTGTAGTTAGTCCTCTTATTTTTCTTACATGTATGTCTCTTTCTTTCATCTCCTTTATAGGTTTTTCGAATTGCCTCTTTCTCTCTCTCTCTTACTTTTACAATTATATTTACTATTTAGTCTTCTTTTTCTACTTCTATTTCTTCTTCTACGCATATGATTCTATTCTTTCATTTTTATAGGTTTTTGAATAAACATAATATTTACTTGATTGTTATCCAACATTTTCTATAAAAAAATTAAAAAAATAATATTTGATCTAAATTATTGACCTTTTCTTTATTTTATGTAACTCGCATGATTTAACATATCTCTCTATCTCTTTGTCTCTCCCTCTCTCGCTATTAAGATTGTGGTTAGTCCTCTTATTCTTCTTACATGTATGCCTCTTTCTTTCATATCTTTTATAGGTTTTTCGAATTATCTATTTCTCTCTCTCTCTCTCGTTCTCTATCTCTCTCTCTTGCTTTTACAATTATATTTACTATTTAGTCTTCTTCTTCTACACATATGAAATTTTCCTTTCAATTTTTATAGGTTTTTGAATAAATATAATCTTTACTTGATTGTTATCCAACATTTTCTAAAAAAAAATAAAAAAATATTGTATCTAAATTATTTACTTTTTTTTTATTTTATTTATCTCGTATGATTTAACATCTCTCTCTCTCTCTCTCTTGCAGTTAAGATTGTGGTTAGTCTTCTTATTCTTTTTACATGTATGCCTCTTTCTTTCATTTCTTTTATAGATTTTTCGAATTACTTCTCTCTCTCTCTCTCTCTCTCTTGCTTTTACAATTATATTTACTATTTAGTTTCTTCTTCTACACATATAAATTTTTCTTTTCATTTTTATAAGTTTGTGAATAAACATAATCTTTACTTGATTGTTATCCAACATTTTCTAAGAAAAAATAAAAAATAAATATTGGATCTAAATTATTTATCTTATCTTTATTTTATGTAACTCACATGATTTAACATATATATATATATATATATATATATATATATCTTTCTATTAAGATTGTGGTTAGTCCTCATATTCTTCTTACATATATGTCTCTTTATTTCATCTCTTTTATAGGTTTTTTTGAATTACCTTTTTTCTCTCTCTCTTTCTCTCTCTCTCTCTCTCTCTCTCTCTCTCTCTCTCTCTCTCTCTCTCTCTCTCTCTCTCTCTCTCTCTCTCTCTCTCTCTCTCTCGCTTGTTCTCTATCTCTATCTATCTTTCTTGCTTTTACAATTATATTTATTATTTAGTCTTCTTCTTCTAAATCTTCTTCTACACATATGACTATTTCCTCTCTTATTCTACAGGTTTTTGAATAAACATTTTAAAAAAAAAAATTGTTTCTAAATTATTTAGCTTTTCTTTATTTTATGTATCGCATGATTTAACATCTCTCTCTCTCTCTTGCTATTAAGATTGTGGTTAGTCCTCTTATTCTTCTTACATATATGCCTCTTTCTTTCATCTCTTTTACAGGTTTTTTGAATTATCTCTTTCTCTCTCTCTCTCGTTCTCTATCCATCTCTTGCTTTTACAGTTATATTTACTATTTAGTCTTCTTTTTCTATACATATGAATTTTTTTTTTCATTTTATAGGTTTTTAAATAAACATAATTTTTACTTGATTGTTATCCAACATTTTCTATAAAAAAAAATTATATATTTATATTGTATCTAAATTATTTACATTTTCTTTATTTTATGTAACTCGCATGATTTAACATCTCTCTCTCTCTCTTGCTATTAAGATTGTGGTTAGGCCTCTTGTTCTTCTTACATGTATGCTTCTTTCTTTCATTTCTTTTATAGATTTTTGAATTACATCTTTCTCTTTCGTTCTCTATCTCTCTTTCTTGCTTTTATAATTATATTTACTATTTAGTCTTCTTCTTCTACACATATAAATTTTTCCTTTCATTTTTTATAAGTTTGTGAATAAACATAATTTTTACTTTATTGTTATCCAACATTTTCTGTAAACAAAAAAACATATTGTATCTAAATTATTTACATCTCTCTCTCTCTCTCTCTCTCTCTCTCTCTCTCTCTCTCTCTCTCTCTCTCTCTCTCTCTCTCTCTCTCTCTCTCTCTCTCTCTCTCTCTCTCTCTCTCTCTCTCTCTCTCTCTTAGGTTTATTTAGAGTTTGGTAAAAACAAACAAAATAGTAATATGACTCAAATTAATTACAAAAGTCTAAAACACTATTTATTATTAATTAACATAAAAGAAAATTAGATACATGAAACGTTTTTCTTAAGAGTTTTAAGCTCCACAGGGCAAAAACGAACATAGGATCATCATCATGGCATTAACTGATTTTAAAAAAAAAACCATTGACTTTTTTGTTCTTTTTTTTTTTCATTCTAACAAAAAATCTCTCAAAACATCATTAACTCTTTACTGCAACAGATATACCAATTGAATTAATCTAGAATTAGATCCAAAATTCCATAATTATTCAAATGCCAATTGGATTAATACCTAGGATCCAAACATACAAATAAACTGACAACTAAAAAACGTAACAAATAAGAGAATTAATTAACATATCAATATTATAAACTATTCAGATCAAAATCAAACAAATATATAACTAACATAAAGAATTACCTTTGCTTTCTTCTCAAATAACAAATATATTTGTTGATCTAACAACAACAACAAACAGAAACAAATAACATCCTTGTAAGATATTGTATATGAATTTCAGTTTAAAATATTATGTATAAATGTATTACATATCAAAATATACATTAAAAACAAAAACACTGATAATTAAAAAATAAAATACATATCAAAATATAGATCAGAGAACCCTTACAGAACCTCTCTGGCAGCCACACTACCGCGACTTGCTTCATCTCCGATGCATCAACCACCAAAAACTCCGACTAAACTCTGAATCAAACAGGGCCTCAGCTCCACTGCACCTCAAAAGTTGGATTATATCTTCATAGGAAAATTAAACAATTACAAAAAATTTCATTAAAAAGATTAACAGAAGATCCCTATAAACTCTATGATCGAGGCTGTCATCAATGGCCAAGACATGTCATTTGTTTGCATTAGAAATAGAACTTAGTCCATGGAAGTTTAACGGGATTATGAAATATTAGTATGTTTTACCTTATCACTATATTTCTCCATGAAATGTATTATTAGTATTCGTCGTACATATTTTTCGTTTGTCATACCTAGAATAAAATAATAGAAGGTTACTGAAATTATATAATAGGTATGTTAACTTTTCTGTTCATTTTCTATATTTTCAGACCTTGTGAATGAAACCTAATTAATTATCAGTTCTGTTCTGAAATATTGAAGGTGGCTCTCATGGTTGCATGTTAGAAGGGGGTTAATTAACTAGAAGGTTAACCTCTGATAAAAACTTGTCAGTAAAATCGCTTAAATTAACAACTTTATTTCTAGTTCTTGCTGTTATTGATATGTACTCTCATTGTGACGACTGCAAACATAAATTACTTATTCTATGCATTTAAAAGCAATGACTGTTACAACATATTGTTTAAAGGGTCTAAACACATTTTTACTTTCTTTATTTTCCAGAAGATACCAACGTTATACCTCAGTTATGCGTGAAGGTGAAGGGGCACAACTTTGTTACTCTATAGTGTTGTACCACTATGGTTTTGGTCTCTGATATAGAAAGTAAAGTCCCTTAAATAGTCCCCCGAACATCTCTCATTGATCATAGTAAAATCAATCTTTACGGCTCTAAGCCAATCATCAACCTGTAGAGTACCTCTAAAAGAAAGTAAATCATGATGCTAGAGTTTTTACCATTTACAGGAAAGATTATGAGGGAAACAAATTCATGTTTCAGACTTACACCATTAGAAGTATGAACCCTAGACCCATGAATTGAACCATTTCCCCAGTATGAGCATTACGTTAGAAAGTCCTTGAAAGTATCCTCTTTGTCTATACATGAAGGCTACAATAGGCAGCCCGAGTATACTGAGAGAGTACTTCCAACGCAAACACTAAAGGAAATCTAAAGGCGTCATTTGTTTACTCAAAGCTCTCTTCCTCTGGCTTATAGTATTGAAACTGTTATGGCAAAGAGTTCTTGACCAAAACATTGTAACACACAAGCCCAAACGTATCTTCAGCTGATAAACCTTCTCACATCTTTGCTTGGTAATTATGCTTACAACACATTTTAATTATTAGCCACATAGATTAAAATACAGAATAAGTGCTTGTGGTTATTACCATTGAAAAATAAATCATATTTCTCAGGTTTTATAGTCTTCAAGTCCTATAAACGGATCAGATCTTACATGAGAACTCCATCTCCCATGAATTGATCACATTTTTGCCACACCTGCTCTCCAAATTAAAATCAGCGAATCAAATTCTCAAATTGTAATCATAGCACAAAACTTTAAGTAAAACATAAATTAACCGAAGGACCTTGGTCTACCATTCTTCAAAGAGCTGGGAATGATGAGGAGAACGAGGAGGATGAAGGAAACAGCGTGGAAGAGAATGGGAATGAGGACGAGAGCATGGAAGAAACTGGGAGTGAAAATGGTGAAGATAATGAAAACGACGTTGGGAGCAGTAGCGGTGAAGAGGGAGAGGAGGAGGATGATGATGATGAAGATGAGTGAAATCAAGATTCTTACATATATTTTCGCAAACAAAATGTTTTCAGGGTTATATTGGATTAGCTTGTAAGCTTGAAGAAGTGGTTGTGGCCATGAACATGTCGTAGACTCATAGAATGGTTTTACTTTTTGCCTTGTGTTAACAGTTTTGGAAGTCAAAGTTTAGAAAATGAAGTTATGCAACAAAAGCTGCCTAATTATTCATTTTGATTTATAGTGCAAAAAAGTTAGGATGCTAAGTCTACTAAGCAAAAGTTACAACAAGAAGAGTAAAACTCTAACTGGGAAACGTTTTGACACATTTGAAATTTTTTGAGTTTGAAAACGTGATGTCGATTTGAGAACTCATTGACTTGTTTCCGTTTTTGTATTGGACGAGTTGAAAAGCATCGTTGTATTGTGCTGTGAGAATTACTAGCCAATCATGAAGCAAGGCTCCCCCTTCTCGGACTCCTTGCTCGAGAGAGGCTAAAATTACCTGTAGCAAAATTATTACGAATATACATACATTATTAGTAGATTAAATAATGGATTCAGTTATCTCCCTGGAGCCATGATAAAAAGATGAAATGAGTTTTACCTTGTGAACGAGCAATGCCAGAACAACTTCATGATCCACACTGTCGTAAATTTCATTGATGTTGTGGGCAGTTCCAAATTGCATGGTTCTGATCCTTAATCGTCTCTGAAGTGTGTGTTTGCCTCTGTGTAACACAGAATAAATTAAAGTGAGAACGAAACACTATAAGATCCACAGTATTGATTAGCATGAATAGCAATTCGGGTCTCTGGGATTGACTATGTACAAGGTCAATATGACGTTAGGGAAGTTCGAGGTTTACTATCAACTCGAGGCTCTAGTATGGACAATGACCAGGTACGAAATCCATTTATAGGATACAAAACGCTATGATTCTTCCAATGATATAAATTCCAATACAAAAGCAGAGCCCCATATGACTACAATGATCAAACAACAGCTTTAACATGGATTAATTCATACCTACTTGAAGATGACATTTCTGAATTTGACAGTCCCTCAGGAGGTACAACAACTGTGTACTGAAATGCAATTTGCACCACTGGTTGATCACCAGAATGCCTGGGGAAGAGCAATAAGACGTTAGCATCTTTGAGTGCCAAGGTTGCTTATCAAATTTGTGACTTCTTCTAAAATGCTTATAGCGTTTTTCTTCCCGGATCCCACAGTTTAGTAAAAAAGTTCTATAACAACTTTAAAATATTTTTTGATTGCAGGTCAGGGAGTATGACAATGACTAATTAGAGATATATCGATCGTCAAATTAAGAGTGCAAAATCAATGAACGGCAGCTTAAAGTGCATGGAAACAATGTGCATCCATTTCATTTCTACGAACAAATCCTGGAATTTTTTATATGAAAAAGCAATTATTGTTAAGTTGTTTACCTGGAAAATCCAGTATTATCTGCAAAATCAAAGTCATAAGCATATGTTGCATATGAATCACAGCAGATGATATGTTGAAGGTTCTCGTACTGTGGATCGGGGAAGAAGTGACCAAACTGCAAGTAAAGCTCAACTATTAGCCAAGGCAAAAAACAGAAAAAGATCATCACCTAAGCTTTTGTGTCTCAATAAAACCACATACAGAATTTCCAGGTTTGAATTCAGTTGACGTCCTCAATCTTAAGACGCAATTGAAAGCATACGGCCGGTTAAGCATCCGAAACCTGTAAAACATCATACAATTTAGTTTCAATTAATTTGGAAACAAAGCAAGCCATCTTTCTACTGAAGTAGAAAAAGTAATGCTAGCCAAGTATCAGAACTAACATGTCTTGGGGAAAAGTCGAATCATCTGTACTTGAATACAAAAACAGTGAGCCGCCACTTTCGATGCTAAGGAACTTCAGGGATGCCAAATCTGTGTATTCATTTGTAACTGCAAATATGTCTACGCATACACCTGATTGGACAGCAATGGTGGCCTGTAAAAAAGAGCCGTCAGTTCTAAGCTCAGAAATCTCTAAGTAAGACTTACTAGGTCTTTATAGAATGGTGTTTGCTCAGGAAGTAGAGCACGATCAGCATCTACCCTTTTACTTGCATATTGTTCACCAGATCTACTTGTATCTAGTTTTCCACGTCCATAATCAGATTCTTACATATATTTTCGCAAACAAAATGTTTTCAGGGTGAAATATGTTCCAAGTCAAATGTGAGATATAAACTTTACAAAACTAAAGAACTATAAACTTCAACAACTTGCATCAATTTATTCTTTTGTTTTATATTTAGTTTATTTTGGAGGGAGATGTTGTTCTTTTTATTTAAACAAATTTTGTTACAGCTATTTCCAGGTGGTATCTTTGAAATTTTCCATGAACACCAAGAAAAATAAAGAGGTCGGATAATAATTATAAACTCAAATGTTTATACAACAAAACTAACAATTTGATGGGCATTTTAAGTGGCAGGCATGTTATTTATTGATGATTTTATTTATAGAAATAAAAAAAGAAGTGATTGATAAATAAAACTAGCTGTATCCCGCAAACAAAATTATCTCCATCTTCATTCTATGTAATTCTTATATACAAACTAGACATTCAATATAAGAAACAAAATTTCATTACTTTTCTATTGAGCTTAGGTACCTTCTCCTATAAAGAGAGGGTTTAGGTTAACCATGTATATTGTATTGGTTTGTATAAAAACTTCAAGTGAGTTAGCTCCTTCAAAGCTAGATAGAACCAAATCCAAAAGTATGAAGATTAAGGAGAAGATTTTGGTGGAGATCTTAAGTTGTAGGGATCAGTTAATGAATGTGAGAAGCGTGTTTTAACTTGTTGAGATAGGGTTGAAGAACAGATCTCTTGGCTTGTTGTACGTCTAGGATATTTCAGAATATGGGTTTATTAGGGTTCTTGAAAAGTCAGCAACATTGAATTAGATGCACATTACCAAGATATAGAGACTACTTTTTTTTCTTTTCTTTTTTTTGTCGTCAAGATATAGAGACTACTTAAAGACTGTTGATAGGTAGAATTCAGAGCCGTGTCATGCAAGAGTCTAACTCAGGACATGAAAAGAGAGTCTAGAAAGAGTACTTTGGACAGCCTAACTTTGGATGTGAGATTCAGCTAATCTTTTCTGATCATTTTTCTGTTTTTTTCTTGCATTAATCTTCTCTTTATGTCACTTAACTGGTCAAATATCTGAAGTTTATATATAATCTTGATTCGGTTTAGGCACAAGAGAAGTGTTTCAAACCCTTTGTTGATACAGAAAAACAAAAAAAGTGTTTTGAAAGCCTTTAACGAAGGGTCTCAAGTTTTATGAGTAGGAAGCAAAGACTCTAGTTTGCTGATGACTAGATCAAGTCGGTTGTGGGGTTTACACGTGGCGAGCACGGGTTGGTTGGTGTAAGAGTTTGTTGAGTCCGTTAAAAACAACTTTGTTTTTCCAAGTTGTGAGAGACGCCAAGAAAAGCTCGAAACAATAGACCGAGTGAGCTAGTGGATTCCGGAATCTAATTCCGGTGAGACTTACGTAGAAACCCCACAAACTCTCATTTCTGTTCTTCACATCTTGAAACCTTTCTTTTGAAACCTTTTAATTATTTGCCTTCTCATGATAACCAAACTTGCAGCATAGTCATGTACTTAATAAATTAGTTAAGTATTGAAAAATATGAATTAGTAGAATCTAGAGCATAAGCTTTGTTTAACTTTAGGTGACAATATATGATTATTGAACACCATTGGCTCTTTCTAAAGATATTCTAGAGAATAATGTTTCATATTTTTGAATTCGGATCCGTTTGATTATTGAACACCGGAGGAGCAATTTGATTTAGGTTTTTCTATGTATGTATGTTTAGAATAATTTTTTTCCTACAGTATGCACTATGCAGATTAAGTAGATAAGCAAATAGATATTCTCTGATTTTTTTCAAGCCATTAGAAATTGAAAAGTAACTTAAGTTCTTCGAGAATCTATAACTTATAAAGCATCAAGTCAATGAACGTGTAAATTTATTATTACGAAGCATCGTATCAAACACTAAAATTCTGAATATAAAAATTTACAATGACATTTCTTAACCTATGCACAGGCCTGCCTATGCATGTAATGTAATTATGTAAAAATGTAATAGTCATTGCTAGAAGAGTATTAACCGTTAATTTCTTTGTTTTTTTAATATAATTTCAGTAGTTTCATGCACGTTATGACGTTAAGAAAAAATATACTTCCTGGCTAAAGCTCAAATTAAAACTATTTTATCAGATACATGCTAATTACAAATCAAATTTTTCATAGGTTTTTTTTCTGTCATATGTAGGATGTAATTGATCCTGCTCAGTATTCATTTCTAAACATTATATATTAATATAGAAACATGTCGGCAAAAAAATAAAAATAAAGATTCTACATTATTATTAAAAAGAAAATGAAATGAACGGTGAATAGAGTTTGGGAGAAGACAGGAGAGTCTGAAGGGAACTCTCAAAATTCATTTTCAAAGGGACTTTACTTAGAAAAGAAAGAAAAAAAAAAGCAAAAGGTACAGAGAAGCCAAAGAAACCCAAAACATTTTTGGAAAATTTTGCCTCTATGATATGCTTTGACATAATACTCTCCAAACTTATGTCGCTCTCTTTGATTACTACTATACCCAATCTTACTCCATTGTCTTCCATATTTATATACATTATTATGAACTATAGTTCGAACATACATTGAATTTTTTTTTTTATTCACGTATATATTACTATCGGTTAGTCTTGAATCTATTAAGTAAAAAAAAACTATGAATCGAAATAGTAGGCGTTAAGGGGAGACCATAATCAACTATAATAATCTACAAATCACTTGAAAGTATTTCTGATAAAAAATAAATTTAGCAAAATAAAAACTAATGATACAAATATTGACGAAACTCCTTTGTAGGATTAAGTGGCCGTATGATTTGGTGCTGAGGCATCAACATACATATACACGTAATGTGTATAAGCATAAATATCCACTTTACATTGCATATGTAACTCATTTAGTCAAAAGTAATGCTGGGTCGGTTTGTGTATGTGGGGGGAGTTTACTAATACTTGGACCAATTTTTTTTTTCGCCCTATTACCTAACAAAAATTCAAGAATGTTTCTCTATCTTCGTATTGGTGGAACTATGAACATTAAAAGATTCATTTAAATTTAGTGGCTATTGAGTTTTAGATCATTTATTTTATTGTAGGGATGGGAATATTCCCAATATGTTAGTTGTCTTGTCATAATCAAACCATATATTGTTGTTAATTTAGATAAAGAATGCATCCATTACTATGTTTAAAGACCTTCAATGAAGGAAAATTAATCAAATATGCACAAATGAAGGAAGCATACTTGTCCAATTTAATTTCATAGATATTCTTCTTATTCTTTTTTTTGGCGAAAACATTAGAATTTCTTCTACATATTAGTGAATTAAATACTTTCATATATAATAATATTATAGGTTTAGAATGACTTATAAAATATTATTATGAACATTATATTCAACCACATCCACATCTCATGGTATAATCATGAGAGTGTGTACATTAGGTTATGTGCAAAAGTAACTTTTGTGATGCATGAACATTACGAAGTTATTATAAAAATCTAACACTTCATATATAAGTAGAATACGACGAATCAATGATTTATAAAACAATGTAGTGTTAAAAGATATTAAACTAAAGTAGCACAATCTCTCCTAAAAACTGTTTATTCTCTCACAACTTTTTCTAATAATAAGTTCCTAAAACTTCTATTTTCTAAATAAAATATATATGCTAAAAAAAAATGTATTATGCGTGTAGAAAACTAAAAGTTTCATGATCAATATTGGTAGAATAACAGTATAAATGAGGAAAAATAAATTGTGGATAGCATCATAGAAAAGAGGAAAGGATAATATATAGAGGTGGCATGTGACTTTAAAAAAAAAAGATTAATGTGAAGAGAGACGGAGACACGGAGTGGTTCCTTGGTTTACACAGTTGTGGCCCTTGGTTTTCATTTACTAAGAAAATTTTAACAATTTCTTTATATGTTGTATAATTTTGTGATAATGAACTAAACTCTAAGTAATTTTAGAATAGGTAAAATACTAAATTTCTTACAACAATAGCTTAATCAAAACTGAAAAGACGCAGTCCATAATCAGTATAACCTTTTTTTTACCATTAAACTTATACGATTGATTCATATTGGTAATAACCACTCTTAGTCAACACCTAAAAGTTTTTTAATTACTTAATTAGTGACCCATTCAGTTTTATTTTATTTCAAAAAACCTGTTTATATACTACACCATTGATTCACCATCATAATTTTTGTTGATAGAAGACAAATAAAACTACACAAACAGTGTCTTCTTCTTGCTCGTGAGTACCCACTTTGAAGTGGATTCTTTGGACTGTTTATATAAATTATGTTTCAAGGACACATATCATACAACTTTCCTTTCACATTATATCATTTAACTAAATTAATTAAAACTAAAAGCACATTAATAATTTGACATTCAATCATTAGATTGATAAATTTATTTTTAAGTATACCTGACCTATGAACCGTTCTAAATATTTAAACACATTTGATGACAGCATCATATCTTTGTAAATCTTAATAAATAATGGTTTATCTTTTTTAATTGTGGAAGTAAAACTATTTATTACTTTTTATAAATGGTTTTATTAGTCTCTCAGTTTCTTACTAAACGCTGTTTTATATTTTTGACTACGTTCCCTTCTATAAAAAAATCGCTAAAATTGGGAGGTTTAAGAAACCATAAATTTATTTTCGTTTTCATTAAAAAGTATTTAATATATAATTAAAAGAAAACAACCAATAAAAAAAATACTGCATAATATAAATGGAAATGAAATATCAAACAAACATAAATTATATCATTAATATTTTAGTACAAGTTGACAAAAAAAAAATTAGTACAAATTATTTAATAAAATTTAATTTTAAATATAATTTATTAGCTAGAAAGAGAAATTGGTTCAGTATTATTTGAAAATGATGTTAATATTAATCAAATTATGCATAAGACATTATCTTTTCGACAACACACAAAAACAGACATTATCTTTAGTTCTTTTTATAATAAGTATGAAAAAACTATAAAACGAAATTTCTGTAAAATCTCTGACAAGTCAGGTTGCTCTGATAATTTTTATAAATCACAGCTAATTAAACTAATTAACATAAGACAAAATTATTTTTGAATATAGACAGAACAACAGCATGCGAGGTACTTGAAATTATGGCCTCGTCCATAACAAAAACGGAAAATAAAAAATTACAAAATTACTTCTATACTGGCAAAAACAAGTAATTTTAATTGAAATCTAATTTTTGTTTTGGGTCGATTTTTTTTTTTAACTGATTTAAGTTACTTTTAGCCGTAGAACCCTGTTTGGCTCCAAATCGCGTCTCGAACGCGCCTGAGTTCCCTTCCTTTGAGAGTTCTTCCAACGGCTTCAAACACTGACGCGCCACCGCCACCTCCACCTCCCGTCTTCCTGCTCCGCCTTGCTTGACTCTTCACAAGGTACTCGTGCGGCGGCATCATCCCGGTTTCCTCCTCATCTTCCTCCTCGTCATCCAACTCGTGTATTGACTCAACCGAGTCAACTCGGTAAATCTTACTCCAGTCCGGCACGTTTACAGGCGCCGACGACGCCAATTTCCTCTGTTTTTCTCCTCCTTCGTCGTGTAACTGCTGCATGAGCATCGGCGACGACGACGGCGCGCCGCCTAAAGAGCCGTCAAACACCAGCGACAATCCGCCCACTCGCCCGTTCTTCCCCAAGGTAGCGCGTAAGTTCCACGCGCCGTATGATTGGTCTGTTTCGGTGTCGTGAATGACGGCAGGTGACCAGATGTCTTCTTCGGAGAGCTCCAATTCGTCGGTGACGGAAGTACCGTGACTGTCACCGTAACTGTAACTTCCAAGGTATCGATCACTCCGGTTCATTGTCGTCTGCTTTCGACCCTTAGCCATGCAAATCCTCTAATCCCAAAATTAAGCTTAATTTAATCACGTAACATTTAACTATTAATTTAGGAATTAAATTTTTAGAGATTTTGCTATAAGGTTCCCACGGAGTGAAATGGAGGAGTATTTATAGCATCTTCGAACAGAAGAGACAAAAGAATGTGATACAATACAATCATACAACGAAGAAAATAAAAATTAATCATAGCACCTATATTTTCTATTTCTTACAAAAAGGATCACTAGATTTATTATATAGAGCTTTAAAACCCAAAAATTCGTCAAATACGTCTTTTTTTTTCTTTTTTTTTAAGTTTCTTGGGTGGTCTTATAGTAGCCACATCCAGTTAAACATATATAAGTAAATGTGATACTTACTTTTGAAGTATAATTATATTTATAATCAAGTTCTAATGCAATTGTTATTTTTTCATGTTAAGGATTTATTCCAACTATTTTACCAAAAAGAAGGATTTATTCCAACTGGATTATTTATACGTCATTCATTTCAAAAGTAAGTATGGTTTTGAAACTTTCTGAGCGAATCAATAAAATCACTAATTGTTCTATTATATCCTTAGAAAATAACTTTGATTTTTGGGATTCTATTAATTTTTATTGGAGGAAATGAGATATTTCCAATTGAATCAAGTAAATTGAAATCATTTAAAAGAAAAATAAAAACTTAAGAGTATGTTTTTTAACTACAAATTCAAGTAGCCTTCAGAAACTTGGAGAATTTATGTTTTAGTGATTTGAGATTAATTGTAATAAATGGAAGATGAAGTTGCTTTTATTAAATTTAATAATTGAACTTTTCTGATAGAAACAACAAAAAAAACTTGGCGGGTGAGAGGACTGAGGAATATGTTGTTCAGTAAATGTCCTTAATATTCGGTCATCTTATGAAAACGAATTTTAATTTCCACCATCTGTTTTGTATTTTGGTCAAATCAAAGAGGAATCTATATGTCACCTTGATATGAAGGTGAAGAACCTTACATAATGCAATAAAAACGCCCAAGAGTTAACATGAACTTTTCCATAACACACACACAAACTAAGATTAAATTTTTTGATATTCTAGGAATTTGTTTTTTTGTCTGAATTATGTGATTATTTTTTATTCACTCCTAACTCCTAAGCCCTATATAATATAACGCACACCATCACACGTAACAGTTTACAGAAACACACGAATTTGTTGGGGAAAATCTTAAAAGAGCATAAACTGAATCCGCTGTAAGAAAACAATTATTATCACTAGGAAGTTTCTAGAAAACAATAATTATCAACTTGAAATTTTGCACAGTTTTGGTAAGAAAAAGTTTGGTCACGAGACATTTTCTCGCATTGTCGATCCATCTATAAAATAATCAAATTATATAAAATTTATATGAATGCATGGGATATATTTTATTGTTTGCACTAATCGAAATTTTCCGTTTCTAATATTGTATTAATGAGAAAATTATTGAATATAAAAAGCAAGAGTCCACTTGTAAAACTCTGCCTCGTACTTAGTCTAAAGGATGGGCCCACACTTGTCACATTTAATGGCTGAGAATGAGAGCCAGAGTATCAGACAGGTTTAGTAACAGTTACAACTTCTTACACATTCATTTTATTTTTCTTGTCTTCTTGTTTACTAGAAAACAAACCAAAGCTAACAACATAATTGAATTTGAGTAAATTACACAACATCAATACAACATGCAAATCACTAAACACCAAGTTTTTACTACTACTACTTACGCTGTATTATTAAAGAATTTGTTATTACTAATTTACTACTATCATTTACGTTGTACACTTGTATTGATTTATAGTTCTATTCTAGTACTCCGATTCTGGAAAGTGAATTAGGTGACACATGCTTGACTATCATTGTCTTCTCTAACGACTCTGAAGCTTTCACACCCAAAATCACCAATATACATTACTATTTTGTTTGCTGGGACGACATCACATAGAATCGTATGCTCTCAGTGAAATTTTAAAAATATATATTCTGTTGTCACTATTTTAGTCTATTTGTTTGCTCTACTAGCAAACCCTAAAATCTATATGATCAACTTTACTCGAGATTTCTTGATACTGATTCATATGCAGTACTTAAGCTTCTCTTTGAAACAAAATCCATGTAACTTGGTTCATGTACTTGAATCCCACTTGACCTTTTTCTTTCTTCTTGGATCTCCCGTAAGACCCCAATGCTACATCATTAAGCCAGACACATAACTCTCTCTTGTTTTTCTTCAATTCTCTACATTGCTCTTTATGGCATTTCTTCAGCAATGTCATGTCACACACACGGTTCAAAGTGTCACACACACTACCAATTTTAGTAAATTGAGTTTGTTACCATGATCAGGGTTGGTTCTTAGGCAGCACAAGTAGAACAAATGCTTAGGTCCAAAAATTTTAAGTTTAAAATAAAAAAAATTAAGACTCAAAAAAATTTATATATAATAAATGTCCAAATTTTATAATTAAAACATTATCTTCAAATTTATTGGACCGCTCCTAACCATGATAATTGTATATTTATTATTTTTACCATGAAGTAGTATTCCAAATCATGGATGAAAAATGAAGCTTTCAAATATTTATCTTCGACAAAAATGAAAATTACTAGAACAAAAAACACATATCTAATGGGAACGTGTGAAATAAACCAAAAAAAAAAAATGTTGATAGTATACGTCTTTTTGACTTTGTAGGAATTCAGTTTGTTATATACAGTATATAGTTCTATATAAATGTTTACCTTTAAATGTAATTTTTGGTGTCAGTGTATTTGTCTTTTTGTGAGATGAAACGGTCAGTGTGTTGTGATCACTCACTGTCCCACAAATGATAAGCCCCACCATCTCAAGGGAAATTATAACATTATTGTGTATTTATTTATATTTTCCATTGCCATATAGTTCATATTTGTAGACTTGTAGTTATCGATAGAGAAGTTTATCAGTTCAAATGACCTAATACTCTTAAGAGATTAGTACTAGTTCCTTGTTTCTAGACGTGCCAAACATTTGAATTGATCTTAATCATATAGCTATAGCTCATGAAAAGTTCCTTTTTCGAAGTTTTATTTACTTTTATCATCTATATCCTAGTCTTTCCATTTTGTATGGCTTTATTCTATTCATTATCAGTCGTAATGTTAAAGTACAAAAGTGGGTGCAACTAATAAAATGACACCATAGAATATCTTTTAGTGACCTACAAAAAGTAATTCTACATGCTTTTTAAATAAAGGATTTTACTTTCGTTTAAATAGTAATATCATCGCGAGTGACCTTCGCTTTAATAATTTAATGTCTAACTAAGTACTTCACCCAGACACGAATCGTTTATTAATTTACAATGTTAGCTGGTTTAGATGGCCAAATAAAGCTCACTAATCCCACTATTTTAGTTCAATGAATGAATAATTCCGTTTAATGATTGCAACTTAGAAAACAACTTCTTATTTGATAACAAATCTTAAATTAAATTAGAACCTATAGAAAAAAATCATGCATTTTTGCTATTTAAAATATTCATTATAACAAACCATAGTAAAATCGCTATAGAAAATCTGAATCTTAAACCTTGAATTATATTTACGTAATCAAATTTTCAATGATTGTATAATATGAAATTGCTATCTTTTAATCTATAAATATTGGTTGTGAAGAGTTATAAAGAGAAAATGATTGGCCATGTGCAAAGCCATGAGCCCGGCCAAGATTGGATCTGTAGATTCCATCGATCATTCGCCAACCATAAAACAAACAAAATTTGAGATTACATTATATATGTATGCATGAGAAACATACAAAATAAATAATTTAATTTTCTAACAAAGGGCACACCACTAAATTAATAAAAAGACATACTATTTGGGAAAAAAAAAGAAGACACCCAACATAGTTGGAACCCATGAGACTGATGGGTAATTTGCCATTTTCTAGGTCTCAAATTGACAACATTTTACATTTAATACATATAGTGTTTCGCAAGAACATTAAATATGGTTACTTTCAAATCTTGAGTTAACCTGGCCAATGGATTTTAAGTTTCAGACTCTCACTGAAACATTACATTTACTAGCCATGTCCATTACTAGTATTGTACTATTGTGACTGGTTGTTTTTTTTTTTACGTGTATGAGAAAACTTTGAAATTTTTTATCGGATTCTCTAAGTTTTTGGGTTTGATCCGCCAGCCATCGGCCCAAATACTAGTGTGTGATGGATTTTACTTTCCCCTTTTTATTTTGCCAACAAAGATATTCGAAATAAATAAAAAAATGTTTTGAAATTCAAACTCTTATTTTTTTTTCTCATGCTTAAGATAAACTCCATCTTTCATTTTTTAATATTATGAAAGTAAATGCTTGCTCTTAGATCCATTTAATAGTTTTATTCAGATATGTCCTGTTATGGTAAGGGCTAAGGTGAAACAAAAACATTCGTAACTGTTAAATATATTTTTTTTAACCGAGAGATAGAATGCAATATCTTAGCTCACTCACAACTCACAATTCACAACCTTAGATGTCTCTGTTTGTTCGAGGAAAAAAAAAACAGAATCTCAACTGCTATAACAAAATCCAATCATTATAAAAGACAAAAAGTACTACATTGAAATAATTGATATTTTTCCTTGGAGTAACACACAATATTCTTGAATTTATATAACTTTGATCCCAAATATATAATCACTCTATGGAGTTTTCCCTAATCTTACATGGTATTAGGGTCAAGTATATATAGATTACAAGATTTTGGAGAGTAGCTAAGTGAAGAAAATGATAAATTAACGTGTGTGATGCTGAGATTATAATCCCTGCATTTTAATTTAAGAGATTTTTTTTTTTTGCAGTATTAATTTTTATTGATAATAAATAAGATATAAAGAGGCCCAAAACCAGATAAAAAAAATAGTCGAACATGAAACCAAAAGAAAAACGACAAAGCTAAAACAAATGTAAAAACAAAGATAAATGTCTAAGTTTAAAGGAAAGGATTTAATAAGGTCACGTCATTTTCATTCAGATATTTTCAACCACCATCGAACCTTGGTTTCTCCGATCTGAGAATCCGGAATAACCAAGATGGCGCTCCTGTGTAATATATGATTGATATCTAAGATTTTCTGTGATACTTTTTGTTATCCGGATAGCAGGGCTATTGCAGTCAGCTGGCGTTAACTCCATCCTCCAATCATCAAAGGCATCCAACAAGTAACGAATTTCAAAAGATTAAACTAGACAACCCTTGGTAATAATTTAGGTTTCCAAAGGCTTTGTATGCTTGACTATAAGATAACTCCAAGATTATCTTCTTATGTCTTAAGTTGTTCAAATTCTCCACCGACCAAAACAGACTAAGTAGGTCTGCCTCCAGATGTGAACATATTTGAGAGTATGCTCGTTGGCTATGAGAAATAAATATTCCTTGATGGTTCTTAAGCAGCCGTCCTACTTCACTGTTAAGTACCAAATTCAGCCAGGAACTACCAATATTACATTTCAATATCCCTTCCGGTGGAAGAGTCCATCTTATGCTTTAATTCTTAAAAAAAACTTATGTTTTTCCTTCTTTCTCTGCAATTGAAATAGCAGTGAACCATTCTTCTGTTTTTTCTCTCGCTTTGGAAAAAAAAAAAAAAAAGGAAACAGAAGAATGGTTCGTTGCTTTTTCAATTACGGAGAGAAAAGGAGAAACAGAAATTTTTTAAGGAATCAAAGCATAAAATGGACTCTTCCACTGGAAGGGATATTTATATCTTGCAAACATAGACAAAACAAAAAAAGAGTTTCATTGTAATCTTCAAATCTCCTTGTCACTTTTTTCCTTTACGTATGCTATAATTCGATTTTGGAAAACAAACACAATTACTGGATCGAATCATTTATTAGATTGCTATTAAAATGTGGGCCTTGTAAGCCCATAAATAGTCCACCATTATGCACTGGATCCCTCTTGTCTTTCCTCCTTAGCAAGCACGGTTCTGCTCACGTGCCGTACCCCACGCCTTAAGCACAGTCACGTGCCATTACTATTCCATTTCTTCAGCACGACGAAACTTTCAGAAAGTAAAGAAAGCATTTATTAATTTACCTGTTCTTTTTCTCGTCAACTGTAAGTTACCGATTTATTAGGATTTTTTCTTAATTTTCTCTGTATAATTAAAACGACCTTTTTTAGTAAAAAAGTCCTAGTTAAAAAGTTGACTTTGATTAAGCTTGTGAAATAAATTTCACTTTAGAATATTCGTGTATACCTTTTGAGTTTTGTCCATAACTCTATTAAACTAGACGTAGATCCTAAAATGTCTGATATAATAACGAGCACAAATATTCACGAATTCACGTTTGTACTTCAGTATTAGACATGCTTTAAGATTATGGACCAAATTTTGAAATTTATGGGCATTTGTGTTTCTTTTAGATGTGGACTCATTGAACAATCTATTCAATTGAATTAAACACCATCACAATAATAGTCTTCAAAAAAAAAAAAAAAATCACATATCTTTCATGTCCCCAAGTCACGAAGTTATAAATGCGATCGACCACAAAAAAGAACCAGTTTGGACCAGCCTAAACCTATTGGTTTAGATCTAATGGTTTGGTTCTGTTTATTGAATCCTCGGTACGATGAACATTCAATTTAGCAGATGTAGTAGCTTACTAGCTACGATAAATTAACTATCGATCAGAATTATTAAATGTTTTCGGCCAATTTCTTTAAAAAATTTATAAAAATCCATTATATTCTATATTTATGTAAATTCTGATTCAAGATATTATATTACCATGGAAACTGGAAAGTATATCTTAATGAGAAATCTTTCCAATTAATACAATACAATATTCGAATTTCGTAAGCTAAATATATTACTAGATACTGTAATTCCGAACAAACCAATATTCTGATTCGGTTAATTTGGTGAAATTAGATCCCGGTTTAAAATTAATACAAGGAAAAAGAGGAAATCCGGTTAAGATTCCGGTTCGGTTTATTTAATTAATGTCCGGTTATTAATCGACATTGAGAAAGAGAGATAAAAAAGGTGGGAGAATTAATGGAGGAGTAATAAATGCTCTCAAGCGCTCTCTCTTCACTTGCCTTCTTCCCACAACAGACTGTGTTCATTGCTGTGGGGTCTCTCTCTTTCTCTTCTGTGAAGACGAAGACAGCTGTTTCTCAATTTGTGTCTATCTTCTTCTCAACCAATTTTTTGTTGTGTCCAAAATTCCCAAAAAAACGTCTTCCTCTTCTTCCTCTTTGTTTCCGTTTTTCTCAGACTTTCTTATTAGTGGGAAAAAGACAGAGAATCTCAAAAAAGTCCTTACTTGTCCAAATTCCAAAGCTTTTGAAAAAGACTTATAAGTCTCTCTCTATCTCAATCTCTGTTTTTGGTGCCTCGAGGTAAGGAGATAATGAGTAGAAGAGCAGAATTTGAGATGGGTTTGTTCGTGATTCTTCAATCCTTGTTTCTGTTATCTCTATGTGAGTTTCTCATTCCTTTTTCTTGAGATTTTAGGGGTTTTTAAGAGACAAAGTTTTACGATTTATCTGTGATTTCTATTTGATAGAAAGTTCGTTACTTTTTGCTAATTCGAATCAGATTTTACTCGTTTTGGGTTAATCTCGTTGTTAATTGTAATGGGTCATTGCAAAATTTACCTTCTTTATTTAGAAATTAATCGAATTTTCTGGTGAATTGTTGAACTATGCTTGGGTTTATATAAGCTTTAGAGTGTTTATGTTACTTAGATTATGGTTTAGTTAACAAATTAGGGTAAAGTTTTAAGCTTTAGCAAACCAAATTCTTATGTAAAAGAAGAGTATGATGATTTTGGTATCTTTTTTGGTTTTAGGTTCAGCTGAGAAACCTGAAGAGTTCTTACCTGAGATATCACCAGACACTTCTCCACAACCATTTCTTCCTTTCATTGCTCCTTCTCCAATGGTTCCATACATTAACACTACCATACCAAAACTCTCAGGTTTGCCTTCTTGTTAATTCCCTTTGATATATATAAATGAAAGAACCTATCTACTAATCTGGTTTTTGGATATCTTCAGGTCTCTGCTCACTTAACTTCACTGCTTCCGAGAGTTTGATTCAGACAACTTCACACAATTGTTGGACTGTGTTTGCTCCATTGTTAGCCAATGTGATGTGTTGTCCTCAGCTAGATGCAACACTCACTATAATCCTTGGCAAAGCGAGTAAAGAAACAGGTTTGTTAGCCCTAAACAGAACTCAGTCTAAGCATTGTCTTTCGGATTTAGAGCAAATCTTGGTAGGCAAAGGCGCTTCTGGTCAGCTAAACAAGATCTGTTCTATTCACTCCTCGAATCTCACTGCTTCTTCTTGTCCTGTGATCAACGTTGATGAGTTTGAAACCATAGTTGATACATCTAAGCTTCTTCTAGCTTGTGAAAAAGTCGATCCTGTGAAAGAATGTTGCGAACAAGCTTGTCAAAACGCTATACTCGACGCAGCTACGAGTTTATCTCTTAAAGCTTCTGAGACTTTAACTGATAACTCAGAGAGGATCAATGATTGCAAAAACATTGTAAACCGTTGGCTCGCTACTAAACTTGACCCTTCTCGAGCTAAAGAAACTCTTAGAGGATTAGCTAACTGCAAAATCAACAGAGGTAAAAAAAAACAATCTTTTGATTCAGATTGAGACTTTGAGGTAACGTTTTCACATTTTTGTGTCTATTTGTTTCAGTTTGTCCTCTTGTGTTTCCACACATGTGGCATATTGGTGGTAATTGTAGTAACGAGTTGAGTAACCAAACGAGTTGTTGTCGTGCGATGGAGAGTTACGTTTCTCACTTGCAAAAACAGACACTTATAACAAATTTGCAAGCTTTAGATTGCGCAACTAGCTTTGGAACAAAGCTACAGAAGCTTAACATCACTAAAAATATCTTCACTGCTTGTCATATTAGTCTCAAAGACTTCTCCCTTCAAGGTTTCCTACTTTATATACTTTCAACTTCTCTTTGTTTGATTTCTTTATCATATTACTAAGTAAGTTTCTTTATTATTATGTGTTTGATGATGATGATGATGATGCATTATGGTTTGGATTTCAAACAGTTGGAAACCAAGGTGAGGATTAATTTCAATTTATGTTATTTCATCATGTTGAAAACCCTTCAACCGTTTTGTTAATTTGATTTTTCTTTGTTTTGGTTTAAAGAATCTGGTTGTCTATTACCAAGCTTACCATCTGATGCGATATTCGATCAAGACACTGGAATAAGCTTTACTTGTGACCTTAATGACAACATTCCTGCTCCATGGCCTTCTTCTACTCAATCCTCAGCTTCTACATGTAAAAAACGTAAGTGGTTTATATCGTATTTTAAGCTTTCTTGATTTTCCAACGTTTTCTCCTCTAACTTGCATTTGCTTCGTTCTTGTGCAGCTGTTAGAATCCCAGCTCTTCCGGCTGCTGCCTCCTCGCAACCTGGTAAGTTTTTTCAAGTCTCTCACTTTTATCAGTTTCTTTGGAGAAATTCTGAAATGTGTATTCTTGTTTTGATCTCTTTAGGTGTCTACAATGAGGGAGTGAAACGTTTGGTTATCTTTATGTTGGTTCTTGTGATGATGCTTCTGTCGTAGTACAAGAACTAAACCGGATTAAGAGAATATCAGACCGGTTTACTAGTGAAATAGCTGTTTTTTTTGTAAATCAAAACCGGTATAGTCGATGTGGGAAGTCATACGTTGACATGACCGGTTCAAGTGATTGAGGTTATAAGTTTCGGATTATCTTTATTGATTTATGATTCTTGAAAAAAACTTTTTTTAATGTAAAGAAAAAAAGTCCTGTTAGGGTTTATAAGTAAGTTTATAATTTATGTTTATTTTCTCCACATTGTAATTTTTATTTATTTAATAGACTTTCGATTTCAGAATTTCAAAAGTGCTACTACTGGAATGATTTGTATTGATTAAATTATATGTTCTAAATTTTCTATATGCAGCCGTTTAAATGTTTAGTAGTTTGTCATTATCTTAGGGAAAACTTTTGATTTATGAGTGAGTTTAATAATTTGTCATTCTCATAGTGCAAAACTTTTGATATCTGAGATTGTAGGATGAATAATGAGCAGATTTATGTCTCTTATATTTATCTCAAGTCATTTTTAATTTTTGATATGAAATCTTAACATGTTTATTCAAGATGATGACTCGTTTGGTTCATTGTAGAAATTTAACTTTAACAGTGGCAATGCATTCTACTTGAATACAATTTGTGATATTATTGTGAGTGAAACGGATAAGTTGGGTTTTCTCTACTTCTCTCTTTGTAAAAATTAGGCTACTAATATATATTCATTTTCTAAATAGAATAGACTAATAGAGTACATCCTTTTTAAAATAGGAAAAGGAGACAATCTCAACAACAATAGCTAGCCTTAAAAAAATGTAAATAGCTATGTGGAGGCATTGGTCAAATTGAACTAAGGCCCATAATTTAGATAATGGGATAAATACACTAGTCTAGAATAAATATAAAAGGGCTATGTGGGCTTCTCTTTGTTTTGATTTTATGGCATGCAAATTTATTGGTTTACCCATACTTTTTTTTTACAACAAATGAATATATATTATTAACAAGAAAAAACTTATTCAAGATACAAACAAATTGTGTTAACTAAATTAGTGGATAAATACAATTAGAAAATAAAAATATTGTTTGGTGGATCATGTCTACCTAAGAGATGTGCAGTTTCGTTGTAGTTTTGTGATACGTGGATGAAACATATTTCTTGATACTGTACTTCGATTCCCATGTTTTGATGTCTTTACAACGAGGTTCGAAATTGTAATATCTTCTTGCTTGCCTTTAATGATATTTCAAGGATTTGACCATCGGCTTCATTGGTTAGATTTATAAGAAGAATAGTTTCATCTTTCCCCCATTTAGTCTTCTCACATTTTGTGTGTTTTATTGTTTTTCTCACATCGAAAATTTTAGCTTTTTCTCACATCATGCTTCCAGAGTGTAATTGTAAATTTGTACAACACCTAATGATTGCAAGGATATCGAGTTTCCCTATGATCAAGAAGGAAAACAAAGCTCATGTTCATAGAGTTAGCTTTTTGATGGTGGAAAGAGGTGATGTGTAGTATCATATTCATGTTCTCACATCGAAAACTTTAAAAATTTATAATGATATATATATATATATATAAATGTATAAGATATATATTAATCTATTTATTGTTAATTTGTTTTGAATTGGAAACTCATATCTAATAGACTATTGAAGTGTTCGTGACATTTTTCTAATAATATTGCTCAAGTACGTACAGCTAGCTCTATTGTTTGCTATTAGGATAAAACCTTTAAACCAAATCCGATTTTGTCAATATAGTAGTCTATATTACTATGCACTTTAAGTCAAATCCCTAAGTTAAAGTAATCATAAAGTATGTGCATTTATATGTCTATAAACTATAAATCACATTTAAAGAAATTCAAATGTTATATCACTACAAATCACTACAAAGATAAGGTTCTATCCTTTCTAGCTCTTTATATTACTACGCAGTTTTTTTTTCTAGGAAACTAATCCATAAATACCGTGCAAGTTGCTGCAGAAAACATGTGGTTTATTCAAATAGCACCAAAATTTAATCGTCTTTTTTTGTTACGATTTTCCACTTCAGTTTTTATAAAAAATCTTCTAAAATATTATGTTCTATTGTTTATCAAAACAATTTCGTTGTTATATGACTAAATAACTCTTTATTAAAATATTTTTTCTGTAGTTTTTAGTTTTTAATTTCAGACAACTATTTTTATAGGGTATATATCGCGAACCCGTCATTGAAGGAATCAGAGTCGATCGCGGCTGCATGGCGATGTCTCCTATGCGTAATTATAAACTATATCTTAGGAGTATCAGTTTTCAATATATTTCTGTCCAGTTTTTATATACTTGCTTCATATAATAAGACAGTGCTGCCAGAAAACTAAAAATAATAATAAGGTCATATATCAGTTCTTTTATGTTTATATTGTCAGATATATAATGACTATATAAAGGAAGAGAATTTGTTTATAACTTTTCTTTGACACAAATTAAATGCAGTTAAAAAAAAAAAAGATTTTTCTGGGAGTTGCGATATTAAGATCATTGTAGTTTCAGTTTTTGTTATCCCGTGATAGAATATATGAATGATTTACTAACTTCTATGGAGTGGTACGACTGGGTCAATCGTTGCCTATATTAAGTATATGTTTGAGCTGGCAAAAACAAAAATCAATTACATCTTACAAAGATACAAAAGTTCCAGTTTTCCACTCGAGACAGACTTATCCACATGCACTGCCAAAAACACACCAAACTAAAAAAAAAAACAATTACTTAACATAAAGGATATAAAAAAAGTTCCAATTTTCTAACTCGAAACTTATCCACATTCTTCTTATTATTTCATTTATCAATAGACGTGGACCCTCTAAAACCACGAGACTCTCGAGTTTTTTGATATCACACGAACAGATGTGTGTACAGGTTTAGATAATTCCAAGTCGGTATATATATTATAAGGATTTTATATGATTTATAACTAACGTAGCCTACTAAATATAGCAACCAACAATGTTATGGGTTATCTATTGGAAAAAGATATGGTAGATGTAATAGCTAGAAAACAGTTCATCTATATCGTGAATTCGTGACCATCTGTCGAAAAATCCATCATAAATTTGTAACGTAGGCGAATCAAAGATTCTGATTTAAATCTGATATGATGATTAATTACTGAATTATTGTTTAGTTGTATAGCGAATTAACTACTCATTAGCGCATTATACTCTCCTCACGTGGGAATGAGTGAGGCAAAGTTTGACCTTGACTGTTGGTTGAGGGAAATTTACTTAAGTGTTAATCTTTTTTTTGTATTTTTTTGTTTTAACTTAAGTATTAATCTTATCTAAATCTTTTTTTTTTTTCTGATAAAGCTTCTTATCTTATCTTAAACTTGTGTTTACTTAATTCATTATATTCACACTTGGAGTACATTAAACAATTATTTACTATCTGACAACGAAGGGAATCAAATGGTGCGATGTTTTATGGTTCTACAATTTAAACTGGACCATCAAAAGTCGTTTTGAAAATAATATTCTATATGTTTCTTTTTATTTGTAATTTAATATTTTTGCACATTAATTAAGAAAAACATGTATTTATCTATTTTATTTATTATTAATATATTGTAAACAAATTTTTATTAGTTAGTAAATTAAAATAATAAAAATGATAATTATAAATTTTGACAAAAAATGCATTAGAATTACAAAATAACCCTTATTTAAAATAAATTTTAAACTTTAAAACTAAAAAAAAAACCAGAAAAAATAGTTTAGAATCAACGTTTTAAAATAAAATTTTAGAGAGTTAATAAAAATACCCCATTCCGTATTCGATTAAAATCTGATTTAATCTGATTATACCATGTATTAATTTTATAATTTCGTCGTGTTATGATATGAACTTTTTTAGTTTTTATTAATATTTTTTTGTTCGAGGGTTATTTGTTACTAGTAATTGCTAGTTAGAAATGAATTCAGATTTTTTTTTCTAACCACACAATAATTAAATGAATTCGGATATAGATTTTTAAAAATACAGTTTAAATATACACACTATGTGCAAGGGTAACATTAACTTTTAAAAACCCCATTAAAAAAAACATTGTTTTAAATATGTAATGCAGTTTACATTTTATACAAATAATATTTTTACTTATTTAAATATAATTTTTCTGTCAAACGGTTGTTTAAATGAAGTTTTCTATATATTTGTTTTTACATATTTGAGATTTTATTCGTCTTATATAATATATATATATATATATACTGTATATATTATCATCCGTGTTATATGATCATTACAATACTATATATATAATTCAATAAATTATAACACTTTGAGATTACAATTTTGATAGTTATAATCTTCGGATCACATAAAAGTAATATGGTATAATTAATGTTTTCTCTTTGGACCTTCTTATTACAGATCTATGTCACTATGTGCCAACGTAGATTACCTCAAATTTCGAATCAAAATCAATTTGTTTTCTTTTGTACATGGCCTATATGATGTCTTTTCTCAAAAAAACATGATAACGCAATGCCGAAAAAAATAGCAACCTCAAACGTTGTGTGGACGAAGAAGCTCTATAAAATTCGATGTAGCAAAATTTAGTCATATTTCATCCAAAATGACCATAACACCAATAAAAGAAATATGTAGGCCCAAAATTGATGCTAAGTTGCCAACTACTAGGACAACTCACAATAATGTCAAAAACGTTTTCTTCCAACTTTTCTGCTAAACAATGAAGTATTAGCCTCATGAAATGTAAAATTTCACTAAAATGCCAAATTTAAATTGGATATGAAATTAGAAAAACCTTTGAATTAAAGAAACTATCTTACCAAGAGTGATGGTCTAGTGCTAGGATTAGTTTCTCTGTGCTCCGAATTCAATTCCATTTTATGAAAAAACATTCTTTAAATTAGAATAATTAAAAATTAACTTTAGATAGCAAAAGAGATTAGAGCATGTGTAGTGCATAGAAACTCATAGAATTTCTCATATATACTATTTTAATATCTAAGATATAATTTAGTTGTTTAAAAAAAATCAATAAAGATAAAACAAAAAGGTTTCGCACATATTCTAGGTCATATATATATATACTACTATTTGCCGAAAAAAAAAAAAAAAAACTAAACTCATAAGCTATAGGAGTATTTATTATAAAATAATTATTGAGAACATAAATTTAGTGTTTAAACTTACGATATATATATATATATATATATATATACACAATTATTAGTTTTGGTAAAATTTAAACTCAGTTTTCTTTTAACGAATCAAAATAACGGTTTTAAATGGGTCCAAAGAAAACAATAGTATGTGCTCCCTAATACCAAACGAATGAATTGTTCAAAGCTTGAGAAATTCACAGAAGTCAATGAAATACTGGAAATAGATACGATATATTTACTAGCGAATCAAAGATGGCGGACTTTTCATGAGCGTACATTTGTTTACGGCTTATAGGCAATCATTGCGGAGAATATTAGTTGTAAATGATAATTTGTGTGCTATTATAATCACGGAAGTATATTTAGACGTTTCACATTCCCGGTCAAATTATACCCACACATAATTGCATTAGAAAAAGAGATTATGCTGTTATGGATGTTACACTTGAGAGAGGTTGTTAAAAATGCTTAAGTTGAATCTGCACAAAAAATCACTTTGCAAAAGGTAGAGAACAAATATTACCTTTTTAGAAATCAAAATATCGGTTTGAATAATTTTCCTTTCTATTTTTAAACCTTGACTAAGGAATTATTGATATTCCAAAATGTTAAAATTTTGGACAATCGTACTACAATATACACTAAAATTAGTCACAGCATTAAACTTTTTTGCTGACGACAAACATATTTGTAAAACTCTGTTTTAAATTAGATGTTGTTTTTGTCACAAAAAATATTGTTTTACGTTTTTAATATAAAAAGTTTGAAAATAATTCTTTTTTTTGTCACCCAACCTTTAAAGTTTTTTCCTTACAAAGCTGTTTGATCGGTTACCCAATCCAGAAGAGTATACAATTTTGGTTTTATAAATCTTGTTTTGGCTGAAAGGACTAAATAGTAATATAATTTAAATTAACTGTCCTTATAAATGCAGTTTATTAAATAGTAGATATTTTTGTTTATATAACGACGAAATGTATAATAGATAATATTTATAATTTTCAAATATGTGTGAAAACTTTATTTGTTTTAACAAATATAATAAAATATCTTGTGCTATTGACAGAAACAAATAAATACAAAAATTAATTAAACACGTTCTTTATGTGTTCACTCTTCACAGAGACGCAATTAATCCGAACCGTAATTCTTCTAATTATAATATAATTATTTTTATTTTATTTTAGTTCTTATAATTATGAGCTTCGTTAATGTCGGAATCATAAGTAGTCATGTTAATGGCTTCAGTCTTTAGAAGTAGTTATGAATTTGTTTCTTCTATTGGCGTCAAGAAAAAAAAAAGAAAAAAAAACAGTTAGAATTTGGCGTTCATGAAATCACCGCGTCTGCGGTTAGCGCGCGTTGACCATGTGATGTGATTTGATGCACGAGTTTGGTGTGTTTTTATTATTTGCTCAGTGTCCGACGTGGCATTTCTCACTTAAAAGTTGAAAGTATTAATGCATGGTCCCGTACGTAAAGTTACTAACTAACTACGACTCATCTTCTTTGCGTTTTTTCTAAGTAATGCAGCTCATTGTTGTCCCCATTGTTTTTGGCTTTCTCTCGATGATACCCTTTATTTCCGTTTATGTTGTAAAATGTTTTTTTTTCTAATATATATCATTTTGTCAATATAGTCATTTTTACTGAACGTCATTAAGATTTTGTTCTTATAATCTGATTTTCTACTGGAAATATGGATTAAATTTAATCGAATTTAGCCTTTGGTAGAATTGGTCCTTAGTACTTTATAATTTTTAATACTTATAATCTTGTTTTGGCATATAATATTACTATTATTATGAGTAAAGTATTCCTTCTATTTATAATTAACCCTATTTAAAAGCTTTTTACACGTATTGTATTATTTTGTGTTGACAATGTTTTATAACTCCAAACCAATAGTATTCAATTATTATTTATAAATTTACAATTCATCATCAATAACTAATTTAAAATATCATTAACTAATTTTAAAAAGTTTTCAAGTAGTGGTTTAGTGTTTACCGTTCATAATATTTCATTTGCAGTATTATGAATAGCTGAAAACTCTACTCGAAGTTTTAAGCTAAGCAGTTTAATATTTCCACAAACGATTACCGCAACCTTTCGGATACAACTACATAGAATTATGATTGAATTTAATACACGATGTATATTATATACTGGTTAGGTTGGACAGAGGGATCGATCGATATTATTGATGAAAATAGTTAGGCTCCAGATTCAGTTTATACTTTCTACGTGTCATGCATATCCACCATATATATAATTATTTTATAATTTTGTGTCATTTATGTGATAAGTTTTGATAAACTTTTTGCATGATGTGCATAATACATACGACATCACACACTATAGACTATACAAATATGGACACCCGTCTCTAGATACGCAAGTCGGCATGAAACTAAAATGCTCTAATTTTACATGACACGTGTCTCAATTTTAAAGTTTTGTAATTATCCGTCATTGGTTGAGATATTCTAAATTTCTTTAGTATACTAAATTATTGTCAGTTTCCCTTTTCTAGTATGTTCTTGAGACATATACCAAATTTATATATTAAAACAAGAAAATATTTTGCGAGTTATATGCATTTGTGGTTGTGAAAATAAATTCAGTATTTGTATTTAAGAAATCAGATTCAGTATCTTTGTAATTGTCCCGTGCGAATATAGTAACGATAGGTGTCTCGAATCGTATAATGTATATTCTAGAATCTTATGGATATTAGACCCGCATTATCATTTTTAGTGGTATCCAGTAATAACTTTGGAATCTAGTCGAAATGTGAATTCACATAAATGTGTAGTGTTGAATCATTATTTTTAATCGACCATAAATCGAAGCAGCTTTTAAAAACAAAAGTTAGTCCATGACTATACGTTATGTTCTATGTTTTTATAAACGACACTTTCCATAAAAGAAGTTAAAATATCATAAATGTCACTATATCCGTAGATAGCTATTGATATTTTGTTTATATTATTAATTGTTGCCAAAAATACCACAATTAATTTAGTGTTCCAAAAATACCATCAAAAGTTTTAGTTTCCAAAAATACCACAAACACAAAAATTGATTTTATAAAATTTATAATTAAAATTTTGGAGTTTAAATTCACTATTTTAAATTTAGAGTATAGTTTTTATAGAATGGGAATATGGATTTAAGGTTTAGAGTTTAAAACCCTAAACTGTAAATCTTAAACTATAAATCTTAAACTCTAAAAATATTTACATAATATTTATGAAAAAAACATAATTTAATGATATTTAAGAGAATTGCCCAAACTGTTTTGTGTAATACATTTTTGGTTTTATTGATAATAATATCATAATCCTGAAAAAACATTGTTGAAGAATATCATAATCATAATCAAATATTTCAATTCAGGATCTTGGGATTGGCTGATATATCGTGATCGTAATCATATTTCAATTCAGGAGATATCACTTTTATTTTGCCTAATATAAATAGTTATTGCTACCAATAAATTCCAAGCATCAGAATAATAATAAGGTCAGATGCAGTTGAGCGTTCTATAAATGGTCACTCGTGTCGTGTCTTGTTTACTACTCACACACTTCAATTTTCTGTAAGGATAATCTGCTGAACAGAAGTAATGCAGTGCCGGCTTAGAATAAATGTCATTCTGGGCCTAATTCTGGGTTTAATAATTTAGGTGTTTCGACATTTTCTTCTAACATATATTATGATAGGTTTGAATTTTGATAGTAACATTTAACTTTAAATCCAATAATAAAAACACTTCTATATTTTTCTAATATCCTTTATAAAATAAAGCACATGTCACTTGACCAATAAAATTCTACCACATAAATTTTTATTTAATTTTTTTGCCACATAGATATTTATTTTAAATTTAAATTTTACTAATAATATCAAAAATAAAAAGTTTTTTAAAAAACTGCAAATATGTTTTTTTGTTAAAACCCACTCTCTTTGATTAAAAGATCATAAAGATTTAACAAACTTTTCAATTAATAAAATACTTTTTTTTTCCTATAACCTCTATTTTTGTTTATCTTCCAAAAATAAAATATTTTCATTACATCATATTCTTTATATTATAAAGTACAAATTACCTCACTTGGACACAAAAAAATTTATCACATAATATTTGCTTCAAAATAATAATTAAAAAATAAAATATATCAAACAGAAAACACACAAATTTTAAAAATTTATATTTTTATTTATTTTAAAATAATAAAGTCTAACAAAAAAAAAGGATTGAGAAAAAAGAAAACAATTTACTAAAAAAAATTTCTAAATTTTCTCACATACTACACCATAATTAATACACTTTAAAACACACTTAACAAATTTCAAACTGTTTGATTTTCCTATATAATTTAATGAACCATTATTGGGTTCACCCCAGGGGTGAAACCTTTCATTCACCTCTCTATGTTTTAACCAATCAAATTGGCACGTAATATCTTATTTATGCTATGTAATATTATCATTAATCACTATTTCTAAATCTAATTAATTATATTAAATCATTAATCATTTTTTCTAAATCGAACAAATACAAATATATCAACAAAAATTATGTATAAATAGAAATAATAAATTAAAATATAATTATACAAATGAAATAAACAAAATAAATATAGAAAAATTAAATAAATTAAGAAAATTAAATATTCTAATATCTCGAGATCACGAAATAACCTAAAGCATTGTATGTTTCAGCCACTCGTTACGTTGTTTTTCTTGAGTTTGCTAAATTGTATCATTAGTGTATATTTTTATATGTTTTTATATATTGTTCGTAATTTATTTTTCATAAAAATATACCTTAATGATACAATTCAGCGAACCCAAATAAAACATCAAAACGAGTAGCCAAAACATATCATAAAATTCTTTAGGTTATTTCGTGATATTAGTAAATTTAATTTTCTTAATTAATTAATGTTTATAATTTATTTTATTTGTTTAATTGTAATTTTAATTTATTATTCTTGTTTAAATATAATCTTAATTATCATATTTTTATTGATTATATTTAAAAATAGTGATTAATGATTTAATATAATTTTTATTTTATTATAAAAGAGTGATTAATGATTTATGGATTAGATTTAGAAAGAATGATTAATGATATTACATAATATAAATAAAATATTACGTGGTGCCCCCAAGAATGGTTCTAATTTTATTTATATAAACTCATATTCATTTATTGTTCTGTCCTATTTTCCATTATTTTATACAAAATATTTATATTTAAGATTCACAAACTTTTTAATATCATAGTCATGGAAGTTATTATTTTCTGAATTTCTATCTGATTCAAAAAATAATGAGAGAAATCTCAATGTGATACAATCACCTCATTTCATTATTGATATTCATATACATGTAAGTTAATAACATTCTCATATTTGCTTAATTTGTATTTGTTGATATTAGTTTTGATTATAAGAGATAATATATTAATATTTAGAAGTTTTTATGTATTTATTTATTTATATATATATTATATTTTTTGGTGATATACTTACCATGTTTTTAAGAAAATTTTGATATCATTCTTCAACAATATTTTTTGTTATGGCTTCAAACATAAAATAATTTAAAAATTATTTTAGTTTAGATTTTTGTTTTAACAATCATTTTTTTAATTTTATCAAAAATAATTCATTAAATTAATATGAAAAAATTTGTCCGTTCATATAACGGATTGTAATATTAGTATATATATATATATATATGGGGCTTAATTTGGACAATTACACAATGACATTATAAAATAAATCTGACTACATGTATTTGCCAGAAAGACTTTTATTTTTAAAAAAGAAAGAAATAAAATTAGTTAGTAGTTATGCAAACATATCTCACCTTCAAAAACTTTTAATTGTATTTTTAGTTATATATTTTTTAAAGTAAGTAAAAATGTTAATTATAAATTAAAATAAGTAAAGTATTTTAATCACAGTGACCTACATATTTTGTTTTGCCCCAGAGCTCCTAATAAAATTAATTGTAGGACAATATAATTATCACTGTTCACGGTGAAATCACTGGATAGATTCCTTACTTTAAATGTTATGATCATATTTAATACGAGTGGAGTACTGACTCACTGATGTATTGTCGCATTGTCGTAATTAGAATAAGCGCCACCACTCTATTTCGACGGCTTACAGTAACACATTCTTAATTGCATGCATAATTCCTGAAAATATTTAAAAAGTTTTTCTATCAATTATTCCTGAAAATTACTGTAAATCAACCATTTATAATAATAATAATAATAACTTAGTGGAAAATTAAATTAAATTCGAATTTTGATTAAAAGAAGCAGATATATATTATGGTATGTTTCACTAGGGAGATCAACGAGAGCAATCAAGAGGCCATAAGAATACTCCTACACCTCCATGTTATATGTCATTTTCTTCTCTTAATTTATACCTACTTCTTTTTTTCTTTCATAAATACATGGTTTGAAAATAATTAAAGTTGGCCTAAGCGACCATATAAATTGTTTGTGTGTGTGTGATTAACCATAGAAATTGTGCCAACCATAACTTTGTTTCATCATTATTATTATTATATATATATATATATATATATATATATATATACTGTATAGGTTTTTGTCAACTACTCATTAAAAAGATTATGATGAAACAAAGTTATGGTTGTTTCAGCCCACATAATTCCTATAAATTAAACACATTTAAATTGTCTTACCAATACCATTTCTCTGAATAAGCACCACCATTACAGTTCACCATTATAAATGTGATGACAATCTGATTTCATTTTGAGTGCTTTAATATATATATTTTTCCTAAAGTCATTGTATCTTGTAATAATATATTGTAACTTAAATTAACATAGTTAGAAATTTGAAAAAATTGTTTACATTCGAATGGTGTCAAATCCAATAAAACAGCTTCTTATTGAAGTTATAAGAACAATTTGGGTTCTTTTTCTGATAGTGGTTCGTTTTAAAAAAAACTCATCTTGTCTTCATCTTTTCTTTTATGAAATAAATACCAAAATAGGGGGTCTGCACGAAGAATCTAAAATTGTACATGCCTGATGCCACCACATGATAACACTGACCAGCTCCACAGTGTAGTCGCAGAAAATATTGTATTTGCAACTTAAATATCAAAGTTATCTCTTGACCAAAAAAATATGTGTGTATCAAAGTTATCAGTGGGATAAATGATAAATCTAGAACTTCCAACATCTGGGCTTCTCTGCTATCCGCGTAGGTAAAAAGATACTAGAAATCTTTTACCATATGTATTATTTTTGGATATTTAGTTTTCTCCCTGTCTTATAAAAAAAAGTATATTTTAATGATTTTATTTTTGTTTTTCAAAAAGTATCATTTTTAGATTTTTATGTTTTAATGCAGATTTTAAAGTAAATTTCAATTTTGTTCTTATTAATTTATTTAAAGAAATTTATTTACTGTATTAATAAAAGGGAAATATCATTCAAGGGAAATGCCATTAAAGAATTGTATTTGCTGTAACTAAAGTAGACTTCATTTTTGTTCTTATTAAAGGGAAATATATATTTGTAAATGTAGAAGTAAAATAATTCGACAAAACACATTTTGGTATAGAAATTGTGACACTATATTTTGGCAAAGTTTTTTAACTGATGACACTGCAGAAAACAAATGAGATTAATCCTGAATTATTATGTCAGTGGACAATGGTATATGTTTGAATTATACACCCTTTAATCGTCAATAGTAGAAGTAGTTATTTAGACAAATTCAGTGATTTACCAGAAATTAAATTATTCTAACAACTTTTGTGTGCTCATTTTATCTATTACACTAACTTTGTAAAGTTGTAAATTTGTTTAGACCAAAAGATCATAGACAAATTTGTTAATATAATCTATAGTGGTATTAAAAATAATAATATCGATCTTATCATAAAACGACAACTAACAGTAGCTTTGAAGATGTTGGTTAAAAAATACACTATGATTATTTACACAATTAATTTTGTTTTTTATTTAGTCAGTTTCAAATGATTTGAAAATCCATTAACTACTCCAATCAATGACTTTAGATTTTATTTTATTTTTTCTTTTGGGAACTAATGTTTTATTAAATTATTAAATTTAGAGAAATTTAACATTTAATGTTATTTAGTTAAAAAAGATTAGAATATAAACTACTAATCATTAAGTTTATTAAACTTCACTAAAATATTTTTTATAAAGTTCTAAATAAAATAAAAAATTAATTTTTTTTATAAACATATTTTCTTGAATTTAGAATCGTAACCAACATACAACTCAATGACCTATTACACTCAAATAGTTTATGGTCGGACACAGCTAAAGTGTGATTTGGCCTCGTTCAATATAATGTGACCAAATGAAGGGCAAAATAGGTAAACAAGCCTTTCCTCGTTACTTCATCCTATGAAAAAAAACAAAAACAAATACTACTAAATTATAGTCAAATAAACAAATTAAATAATAATAATTTCCGTCAGCATACACGGCAAAGCTCTCATTATATATAACCTTGTCTAGAGAGTCTCCCAGAGACAACACAGAAGAGAAAAATAAAAAAAGAGAGAAAACAATATCATCGTTTCCAGATTTCGATTAATATTTTTTTTCGATTTTCTAAAAAAAATGAATTCAGA
Source organism: Cardamine flexuosa (assembly GCA_963555745.1). Taxonomy (NCBI): domain Eukaryota; kingdom Viridiplantae; phylum Streptophyta; class Magnoliopsida; order Brassicales; family Brassicaceae; genus Cardamine; species Cardamine flexuosa. The sequence continues at coordinate 21,100,669 of OY743220.1, read as the reverse complement.
TTCTTTAGAAAATCTCCACCGTCCATTACTTGAATCGTCGAAATCGTTCATTGATTACCGTCTAGAGACGGTGTTAACGGACCGTGAATTGCCGTATTTTCGCCGGATTTATCTGGCGATGATGATAGAGTTGAAGTTTCTCTTTCAACTTGCTGCTCCGGCGATTTTCGTCTACGTCATCAACAATGGGATGTCAATTCTCACACGTATCTTCGCCGGTCACGTCGGAAGCTTCGAACTCGCCGCCGCTTCACTTGGAAACAGTGGATTCAATTTATTCACTTATGGACTTCTGGTAATAATAAAAAAAAATCATATTCAAATTCCACTGTCTTAATCAAATGATTCCACTTTTTTTTTAATAGATCCCTTGAAAACTTAGAAAATAACTATAAATTTTAATCAAATCTGAATCTTCACGTTTTTACTTGATTTAACTGTTTTTTTTTTTCAGAAAATAGAGTTGAAATTATTTTGAAAAGACTCAAGACTAATCTCTTCAAACTATAGAAATCTGATTTTTTTTTTCCACTTAAACCACTATATTCAATAGGTGCATGATTCAGCTTTTGTTCAGATAAAAACCTATTAAAAAAAAATACCCTTATAAATTCTCAAATATTTTTGCCACTTAAACCATTCAAATGGGGGCAATAAGTGAAACGATTCACTCGGATTTTATACCGTGATGAATCGTTCACTTAGTTGGATCTCATTAAACCGCCATATAAAAAAATAGCAGATGAATGAATTGAATAATTTTTCTTTAACACTTTATTCATTTTTCCATTTTATTTAGTTGATTAATTTTCTAACATTTTTTATTATTCCTCTAACTATACAATCATTAAACCGAGTTTACATGGTTGTTCTTTTTAATCATTCCGTTGACAGTTGATTTTTTTTTCTTTATTTTTCTTGGTGATTTATAGCTTGGAATGGGAAGTGCAGTAGAAACATTATGTGGACAAGCACATGGAGCTCATCGTTACGACATGCTCGGAGTTTACCTCCAAAGATCAACGATAGTTCTAATCTTAACATGTCTACCTGTAACAGTTCTCTTCCTTTTATCAAATCCAATCTTAACTTCACTTGGAGAGCCAGAACAAGTCGCAAATATGGCATCAGTCTTCGTTTACGGAATGATCCCAGTGATCTTCGCTTACGCTATAAACTTCCCAATCCAAAAGTTTCTACAAGCACAAAGCATAGTCACACCAAGTGCTTATATCTCTGCTGCGACTCTAGTGCTTCACTTAGCTCTCTCATGGTTCTCTGTGTATCGTCTTGGATTTGGTCTTTTGGCTTTATCTTTGATACATAGTTTCTCATGGTGGATCATTGTTGTGGCTCAGATTGTTTATATTAAAATGAGTCCGAGGTGTCGTCGGACTTGGGAAGGTTTTAGTTGGAAAGCTTTTGAAGGTCTTTGGGATTTTTTCAGATTATCTGCTGCTTCTGCTGTTATGCTTTGTCTTGAATCTTGGTACTCTCAGATTCTTGTTTTGCTCGCTGGACTTCTCAAGAACCCTGAACTTGCTTTGGATTCTCTAGCTATCTGGTAAGTTAAATTATTCTTAATCTGTTTTGTTTTTTTTTCATTTAAAAGTGTTATATTTCTTGGCTTTTTAGAAAAACGTAAATTGCAAAAAGAGGAAAAGGCAAAATTAGGTTTTGAGTAACGTACTAATTTTTTAATGAAATTTAGCAGTGATTTTCGCTGATAAAGTCGTAAAGTGATTTTTTTTTTATTATTATAGAAATTTGTTTCTCTTTTAATACAACGAATCTAGGACAAATTATTTTTGTCTATATTTGACAAAAGAATAATATATTTTGTCGCATTAAGGTGCACAAATGCAATTCTTCTAGTGGTTAAGAGAAAATGAATTTGAATAAGTCCTTAATTTTAAATCTTGTTAAACTGTAGTACATGAAAATTTTTAGCAGTAGTTTTTCTTGTTTATTTCCGTGTTTAATACTATAATCTGAACATTATAGGACAAATAATTTGTCGCATTAAGGTCATGTGACACAAATTTAATTATTGTTAGTTGCAACGGCTAATTATTGTAAAGTTGTTTATGATTTGTTTCTTTGAAAAGAGTCGAAAAAGACGACTCTTCACCTCGTCACGTCTTTTTCTTTCTTACTCAGTAGTAAAAAGAAGAAGCTCTTTAAGCTTTCGGCTTAATTTTGTCGTTTTGTTAGTGTTTTAAACAGCGTGTCGTTTCGATTGAGTAAAAACGGCACACACTTGCACAAACCAATTACGTATCAAACTCATTATTTTATATTTATTTTTGCCAGCATGTCAATTTCTGCGATATCATTCATGGTCTCTGTTGGGTTCAACGCAGCTGCAAGGTTGGTAACAAACATTAACTTTGATTTGACTCCAAATATAAAAATATATTTGGTTCTTTGTGGTTATTAAAGATAATGTTTGTTTTTTTTGTCAATTTATGTATAGTGTGAGAGTAAGCAATGAATTAGGAGCCGGAAACCCACGAGCCGCCGCGTTTTCCACGGTAGTGACAACGGCAGTATCATTCTTACTAGCGGTTTTCGAAGCCGTCGTGCTTTTATCGTGGCGACATGTCATAAGCTATGTGTTTACGGATAGTCCTGAAGTGGCTAAGGCCGTTGCGGATTTATCTCCTTTTTTAGCTATCACAATTATCCTCAATGGAATTCAGCCAGTTTTGTCAGGTAAAAAAAAAGCAACTCACATTTTACATCAAATCATTATATTATATTTAATACGTGTTGGTTATCAAAATTTAATTTTTTTTTTTGTACAAATTATTTTAGGTGTGGCGGTTGGATGTGGATGGCAAGCATTTGTGGCGTATGTGAACATTGGATGTTATTATGTTGTGGGCATTCCGATTGGATTTGTTCTTGGCTTTACTTATGATATGGGGGCTAAGGTAAAAATAATAAATACTATATCTCATTTAATTTGGGGTTATATAATCATTTAATTTGGGGTTATATAATTGTTACTTGTTAGGTATTACTTATTAAAAAAATAAAAAATCATAGCTGTAATATTAAATGGGTATGTGTATGTTATGGTGCAGGGAATATGGACAGGGATGATTGGTGGTACATTAATGCAAACAATTATCTTAGTTATTGTCACCATCCGAACTGATTGGGACAAAGAGGTAATTAAAAAACAAATATTTTTAAATGTTTTCTAGTAGTAAAAAGTTAACAGGCTCAATACAAATCTTTGTATGATTTGGCTAGATATGGAAAATGGATTCATTGAATCGTACTAGTATTAATTAATTTAATTTATGTTTTTTGGTATTTTAGGTTGAGAAAGCTTCGAGCAGATTGGACCAGTGGGAAAAGAGCCGTGAGGCACTTTTGAAGCAATAAAAAAATTAAATCAAAAGATTTATTTATTTTTATGGTTTGTTTTGGGGAGTTTCGAGGTCAAATTGAAATCAATTTATTTTTTTACCTCCCGAAAATGCCGATAGAGGATCATCACATGAAATATGTATATTCAATTGTTAAACACTCGTTTTTCAATCGAAAAATGTATTGTCGCTTAGTTGATTAATAATAATTGGGAAGTTTGAGTTTATTTCTTAGTGTTGTGGCCTTTTGTGAGTTAAGTTAACAAGGAAACACAAAAATCTGAATTGTTTGTTTGTTTTGTCTGAAGGAAATTTGCGAGTTTTAGATAAGAAAGTAAAGTTGTATTCAGTATTTCAGTGTAAGAGTGAATATTTTTTTATAAACAAAGATTTCATTATTATTTTTACCAGCTTCTGATAGTTCACGTGAACGAAAATAGAGTCAGTGTCTTCAGTTTCACGCATTCAATTTAAATGTACAATCGATTATATGTGTTACTAGTATTAGGAGTTAGGACCATACAAAAATGGTCCAATCATCATGAAATGGTCCAAACAATGAACTAAAATTAAATGAATCCAATCATTGACAGCCTATGTTTTAACTCAGTATATTTAAATTGTAAGTGTATAGCAAAATATGCGATAGTTTATTTAGAAAAGTGGTCATTGAAAAGTCGTATGTAGAAACTTCCCATACTACCAAAGCACAAAGACTTCCGTATGGAGAGTTTTGTCGCAAGCACTCGACACTGCGACAAGACATTACCAAAGCTCAAGACACTTCTTATGGAGAGGTTTGAAAAGGAGACTAATTATAAACCCAAAAGAACCATGTGAGCTTTCAATATAATGTGAGTATTCCATAAATTAATTTCTACTCAATCAAACGTCATTGCAAATTCGATCTTTATCCTAAATCTAAATCTAAGACTAAGTATCTACATGTAATCAATTCCAACACTCTTTCACATTGAATCAAATTTCAAGTGTATTTTCACCGTGAGAGTATCAATCAAGCTTAATAGGTTTGGAAGAAAAAGCTAATGAATCAAGTTGGTTAAAGCATATATATACGTAGTTGATTACTCTTGGGAGAAAACAATGCAGGACATTATCGAAATAAAGCTGGTAGAATAATGGAATTGAAGTTTTGTTACGCATGAAATATGAGGAACAACTAATACTTATTTTCTACCCAATCTCGAGTTTTTATTTTATTTTTAAAATTCTTTTAATTTAATACATTTAGAACCCAAGTGCTCTTCTTAGCAACATAACTTCAAACAAACCACTAGTTTTATATAAACAAAAAGGAATACTTATTCACTTAAGCTCTTTCCCTGACTCTTATACAACTTTTATTAATAGATTTTCCTCATTTTTAACATACTTAGAGACAACTAAGCATTAAACACATTAATCATGCTTTCCCTTGTGATCCATTTTCCAAACCATCAAGCTATTTTTTTCATGCTTATCTCAACCATCACGTTCCTTTATTTTTTCAAACATTCCTAAACAAGTCCCATATTATTCTTCCAAATATATTCCATAAGCACACTGTCCATTACTCCCTACTAGACTGGTTTGATCTCACATGTAAGCATTATTGAGAAAAATGTTTCAAACAGTGAAAAGGCCATTCAAATTTACAAAGAGTGGTGAATTGGTGATTTTTTTTTGTCTAGATGTCTTTTATAACCATAAGCATTTCGTATTAGTCCCTAATGTAAGATAATCAATTCCATTTAAAATTGAAAAGGATAGATTTTTCTTCAATTCAAGGAAGTATCTAGAGCCTACATGTATTATCACATTCTTTTGTATTTCTAAGTATTAAGAGTTTTTGCTGATTTTGTTTTTATCCTAGTCTATCATGCGGCTTACTCCATCCTCACTTGCTCTGTCCGTACCCTTCCAGGAGGCGACGGCATCGAAGAGGTTTACGGGCTTGGTCCGGCTTGTAAGTACTTGACCAAGAATGAAAACGGTGTCTCAATTGCTCCTCTTTGTCTCATGTACCAAGAAAAAGTCTTCATGGAGAGCTGGTACTTTTGAAATAATCATATGCCATCTGGTTTTAATTAGGGACAAACTAATACTGGTGATTAGCTAGATCAAGTCAGGTCTTCATGACGTTCATAGGTTATGCTTCTCTAGGTTGATGTCAACTGCAATTGCAATGGTAAATGATAGAGAGCCACGAGTGTGTCCAAAATAATCAGATAAAACAGATAAAAAAGATATATTTTAGATAAAATACTATATTGTATATACAATACAATTCTTCTAGTGGTTAAAACAAGCTCATGGACAAAACCCTAGCCGTACGGGCGACTCCAATAGCGATTTTGAAGGAAGACCAAGATCTGACGTGGTGAAAACAGAATTATCTCCGATCCTCCCTCACACATCCTTGAGGCTCGGATCCCTCCGATACTTTCTCTCTGTGTCAGTTTCCCCATCGTTTTGGGTGTATTGCGTCTGGTTCATAAGGTGACTTCGGCAAAAAGTTCCACTTTTATACTATCACCATTCGGACCCTTAGAATATTATCATGCACACTGGATCAACTAAGACCATCATTAATATAAAATGTGTCAGTCATATTTTGAGTTGATTGAGAAAATAGTAGCAGCTATTTTTTTACCAAAAACAAAACAAAAACAGCTACTGTTCTAGCAAATCTATTTAAAGTATTTTTGAGATTGAAAAAATAGTTTTTCTCTTAATTTTTTCTTTCGTGAAAAGAACACTTGCCATAGTAGATGGTCAATACACTAGATGGTCAATTAATTTCATATGAAGAATCAATCTAACATGTTTGTGTGTTCTTAACAAGCACACAAAAAATGAAAGAAAAAATTAAGAGAAAAACTATTTTTTCAATCTCAAAAATACTTTAAATAGATTTGCTAGAACAGTAGCTGTTTTTTGTTTTGTTTTTGGTAAAAAAATAGCTGCTATTATTTTCTCAATCAACTCAAAATATGACTGACACATTTTATATTAATGATGGACTTAGTTGATGAAGTATGCATGATAAAATGAATTATATCTGTGTTTAAAAATTTAAATGTTCAATGCCGGCAGAAAATAATAATAATTTAATGTTCATTTGCAAAAACAATTTTGTTTACCTCACCTTTATTTCTTTTGTATTTCTTCTTTATTTCTGTCACCTGCTGTTGCTGCGACTTAAGTTTGTTAATTCTAGAGTCGCTGTAAATTTCAGCGACATCACTTTAACCCTTTTTTATGAGATAGCAACAGTCGCTGGGTTTTCAATCTAACCTTAACAACATCTTTTAACTCCAATTTAATGAGTTATCTTGTCGACAAAATCTGAGAGAAGACCAATGGCTAAACTTGTCGACATCCATAGTCAAATGATGCAGGTTTTGGAACTTGGGTACACCTTTAAAGTGACCATCCAAAAGCTGAAAAAGGGCAAAACAATTAATATTGATAGTAGGGTATAATAAAAATCCAGATATAGTTAGTTTGTGTGCATACCTTAGAAATTGAGGATGAGACAAATAGTGTCTCTACATGTGCAATAGCGTTAATGAGAGGTGTTGGATTGCAAATGATATCATCATGCGAGATCAGATTGATCCTGGCAGACACTAGTGAGTTGAAGATTAGAGGTCCATACTTGAAAGCAACGGAATCGGTGTAGTCAAGAAATTCTGCTTGGGGAATGTCGAATGACACAGTTTTACGACGGTGGTTACGACGGGCAAAGCAATGGACAGTGACTCTCCTGAGTGTTGGACTAGCAAGTGTGGATGTCTTCCATCTTGGTTTTGGAGAGAAAAAGCTTTCCCTTTCTATTAGGGATTAGGGATCTTTCTTTTCTCGGCACACTCTTTCTCCTTTTATATATCTTTTGTTTATTTATTTTTTTACGACCTAAAGTAATCATTTCTTTTTTGTTTGTTTCTATATATCAACCGTCTTAACTATAGGGTTTTTTTTATATTTTAATTACAATAAAATACCATGCTTTCCTACTATTTTGGCCCTTGTCAAATGCCTACTAACAAGTGACACATGACACCAGACTTATGTACACGTCACACGTACAATTAATGTGGTTAAAGTTTACCGAAAGTTTTAAGTTTATAGCTAACTATTATTATTATTTATTATCAAATCTCTACTATAATCTTGCCTAATGCGTTTATTTTAAAAATTTTTGTTTTGTTTTTGCTCATTTTAATATATTTCACAATGCAAATATATATATGGCATTTGTTTGTGTTAAAATGATAGATGGAAACTATATTAAAAAATTCACTCATTTACTTTTAGTCTAATCCTAATATGTATTATGCATGTTTTGGGTTAAAATTTACAGTTTGTATCTCTACGTACCAACTAAAATAAAATCTAGTTTGGCAATATGTATATACGAATTGATGGGTTCCTTGTAATCTATCTCTACCAATTAGTTTCTCAGATTAATATATAAATCTTTTAGTGTATGTGTGTGTAACAGTATAATTGTATTAAATAGAAGCAACTAAAATATAATATAGTTTGGCAAATATATAAATACGATTTGATGGGCTCCTTGTAAATTGTAATCTCTCTCTATCAATTACGAGAGGCGAAGAGCCAGAGGATAAAGATTAAGAATTTGGATTCAAAGAATGGAGACTATCTAGATGTAACCACTAATGGTGGTGGCTGATGCGACAACTGAAACACTCTAAACCATCTTAGACGAGCTATCTATGTTATACTCACTTACAGTACTATTTAGGCTTATGTATTCTTTAAGTTTTGGTAATAGCATCACTAAACCCACTAAATGCTAGAGAGGAGAATCACTATTGCTCAGAAATCACAATCAAAATAAAGATTCAATGATTTTTTTTTGTCCTATTTCTTGTTATTCAAATGAAAATGTGGGATATAATAGAATGAGAAATACCAAAATATGTAAATGGTATGAATTGCACACTCATTTGTATTCATTTTCTAAGCAATATTGGTATGTGCTTTGAGGAAAAAAAAAGTCAGTTTAGTAGAATTGATTTCGTTTATGTAACTATTTTTTTTATTAAAAACAATATTGATGATATCAGCTTTTCGTAGTAATAATCTCATACACGAAAAAATAAAATTAAAAACTTTTCGTAGTAAATAGTGATACCTCCAAATTGCTTTTAAGTAATGATGTCTTTTCTTTTCATTCTCCGTCAAATCTTTACCGCTTTCAGATTGTTTTATCGAAGACATATGCGTTCGTTTTCAATGATATAAATAGTTAAGCATCTCTTCTAAATCATGTATGCTAATTTTTGGAACAAACAGAACATGTGTCATATATTTTGGGCTTAATCTATATACTGTATACCTATAATTGAGAGGTGATTTGCTTAGGTGCGCTCATAGCAAAAGCTAGGCTTTCAGAGCTTAAAAAAAACCCGTCACGTGTCATATTTAGATTCGTCGTTTTTGATACATGTATATGCCATGTGTGTCTAATTTTTTAAGACCGAAATAAATAATGTAAAGCCCAAAAGAAAATTATATCCGAATCAAAATGGGTCAGAAAAAAGCAATAATATGACCATTTGTATAATGTCATCTAAATTTAAAACCTTAAACTTTTTTTTCTTTTCTAAACTTTGTTCTCTATCTCTTATAAATATTGGGTTAACTAAGACTGTGTAATGTGATTCGCTAATTGTATTAGGCAGCGAAGAACATATAACCGGTTTAACCAGAGCTTTTAGAGAGAAAACCAAGAACAGCAGAGCCGCCATCAAGAACAGAGAAGAGACCAGAGCTTTTAATAAAGCACCTTTTAAATATAATAGCATAAAATTTCAGTCTTTCAGAAGCAAAAAAAAAAAGAGAAGAAAATACAAATTACGACTACAAAATTAGACTATATTCCCCAAGTTCATATGGAAAACTTCAATTCAAACAGAGCCATTTTATCGTTTGAGCTTCTTAGAAGATTTCTTGTCCTTGTGACCTCCCAAGAACCTCTCACTCTCTTCATCATCTTCTCCCCTTCTCTTCTTCCTACCTCCTGATCTTTTAATCATCTACAACAAAATTTACCAGCACATAATTCAATTCTCTATACATGTAAATTACAAGTAAAAACATTTAACCTTTAACATGTCCTAGTAGTACATGCAGAGAATAAAAAATACCATATGGGACAATTTTAAGGCTTCTGCAACTCTCTCCCACAATGACATGACTTCGTATCTTTCAGCTGAATATTCTGGTAGTTTCTTGCCTGAATGTCAAAACATAGTCAAATGTCTATATATCCTATGAGAGAACAAATATATAAAATCTATCTCGCATATATATTTTTACTCACCGAGGAGTTTCTCTATTTGTAAATACCATTCAAGCTCATACTGGCTTACAAGTGATATCCCCACACCAGAACGTCCAGCACGAGCAGTTCTTCCCACTCTGTGAATGTAATCCTATGACCCAAATTTGGAAGATCAATGTGTGTTCGTTCTCAACATCATTGATTCATGAGAAACAATAAAGAAATTGTATTCATGAGAAGAAACCTTTGAATTTGTGGGAATGTTGTAATTGATAACCATATCAACCGATGGGATATCAAGCCCTCTACTAGCCACATCAGTGCAAACCAAGATATTACATTCCCCTGCTTTGAACTTATTCAGTGCTCCTAGTCTCTTTGACTGCAAAATATTTCGCAAAGAATGAGAGAATTTTGAGAGAATGGAGTCGTGAAGAATGCATGATTTACCTGAGTCATTTGACCACTGATAGGAATGGCTCTAAAACCAAGGTTCCGAAGCATCAATGCCCGTAAACGAGCATCTTCACATGTTCGGGTGAAAACCATAGATGTTGATACAGGCATTTCACTGAGAATGTATACAAGATAGCAATCCTGTTACAATGATACAAAAAGGTCATTACATTATAGTAAAAGAAGATAAAACACTCTCATGTATCTACCAAGCTCCTGTGATGTAAATAAGGTACCTTGTAATCAGAAGGAACCAACCAATACTGCTGTTTAAGAGTATCGACTGTGGAATATTTGGAAGAAGCAGCTTCAATCTGGAGGTAAGCATTTCAAGAAAATACAACTCAAACTATGGTATCTATGACAAGAAACAATTAAGCATTTCCATACCTTGACAGGATTCCTCAAGCAAGCCCTTTGAAGTTTTCGAACCTAAGAGGCATACAAATTGAATCAGTCATTCCATCTTAAGGCTAAAATTATAGAGAGACAATTTGGTGTATGGAAACCACAAGACTATCAAGCAACCTTTGTAGTCATGGTGGCTGAAAATAGATATGTTTTACGGTGGCGAGGGATCTCGTCCAAAATCATGGTAAGAGATTTCTCAAAATCTTCATTCAGCAGTCTATCCGCTTCATCAAGAACCTGGTGCAGTAAATATAAGAATGATAAGACAAGTAAGAACACGAAAAAGATGAACAAAAGATAAGAATGATAACAAGTAAGAACACGAAAAGATAAGCATAAATTTACCAGATATTTCAATGTTTTCAGAGAAAAGCCTTTTGTGTCAGACATATGATCCCAAAGACGACCAGGTGTAGCAACCTATGAAACAACATTAGCTACTAGATTCACTGAGGATCAGTGCAGAAAACAATTTAAGAAACAAAACGTACAATAACATGAGGCCGTTTCCCAAGAGCAATAGTTTGTTGCATCCTGTCTATACCTCCAACAAGCTGAAAATAAATCAGCAAGCTTTCAATTTTCAATTCAAAAATCAGGACTCGGTTTAGGAATTATGATAAAAAAAAAAAAAACATGGTGATCTTACCACAGCACACCTAAGACCGATATCAGCTCCTAGAGCTTGAAACTGCTCAGCAATCTGAATTGCAAGCTCTCTCGTTGGAGATAAAACACAGGCGAAGAAGGAAGGATCAGGTCTACGACCTTTCTTAGGCTCAGAATCATAAACATAAGCAAGAAGTGCTTGCAATATAGGCAACGCAAAGGCTCCAGTTTTCCCAGAACCGGTTTGAGCAAGTCCAATTACATCTTTCCCTGAAATATATTCAATTGATAAAACCCTAATAATCAAAAAGTTGCAAGCTTTTTAACAGGAAAAAAAAAGGAGATACCATCAAGAGCATAAGGAAGAGCTTCAGCTTGAATTTTGGAAGGGTTGTTCCATCCCAATCTTTCACAAGCTTTGACAAGCTCCTCACGCACACCAAGTTCTGCAAACGTCTTCACCACTTCCTTCTCCTCTTCCATTTCAATACCCAACAACAACAGAGCGAGCTTTGGCAGTGACGGAGATTTAGGGATACAGATCAATCGAAATATGAACAGAGCGAGCTTTGGATATTATATTTAGGGTTATTTTAATAGTTTTATTGGTCTGGGCTTGAATCTCTTAAACTTTGCGCTCTTAAAATCAAGTTTTTCTTAAATTTGTTTTTACTCTTTTACCCTTAATTCTATTTTCCTCATCGGTCCATTTTTTAAAAATTATATTAGTCAAACCTTTTTTTTTTTGTCGTCATTGGTCAAACCTTTTAAAAAAACATCAAAATTCCGATATTTCTAAAATTCCTAAATCTCTAACAATGTTTTTTGTAGAAAACATAACTCAATCAACTTTTCAAAACAAGATTCAATTTGTCGATTCTGATCTCCGCTTCGCTCCTTAGGCATCTCCTTCATTTTTCTCTTAGTTTTGAGATCTCCTACCTTTCTCGAAGAAGAATCACAAGTTATCCATCGAAAAACCTTTTGCTTGATTTGAATTTGAGATCATGTGTCCCTTTTTAATATTGAGTCAGTTCTTTTTTCATCAATTTTCTCAACTAAACGTGAACAAACCTTTTCCACTTTTTATTTCTCGGTATGCCAAGCAAGGGATTAGGAATTTGCATCATAACATCACTGGTATGTACATGATTGATTTCTCGGATGGAGGAAAAATCAGAAGATTTAAAGGGTAAGTACAACTTTGATTTTTCGGAAGTTTTTTTTTTTATAAACTTGCTTAGTCATTGGATTTGATTCTTAGCTTCGATAAGAACAGAACGGCTTTTGGTTATTATATTTAGGATTATTTTAGTAGCTTTATGGGATCATATATGGGCTTGAATCTCTAAAACATTAGGCTCTTCAAATCTTTATTGAACAACAGTCCAATTGCAAACCTATTGCACAAGAAGAGAAAATACCCACCCTAACACCCTAAAATTCACTAGTATCCTTTTTCAAGTTTTTTTACTCTCTTACACTCAACTTTATTTTCCTCATGATTACATTCGCTCAACGTTTTTGAAATCGTGTTAGTCAAACTTTTTTAAAAACATCAAATTCAAACGTTGACTTTTTTTGTCGAAAACAGAATCCGATCAACTTTTCATAAGAAAGTTCAATTTGATGATTCTGATCTCCGCTTCACTTCTTACGAAATCTTTGTGGCTTTTTTATTTTTCTCTTAGTTTCGAAATCTCCTGCCTTTCTCTCTAATTAATTTTATAATAGAATGAATATCATATCAGACTTAATTAATGCTATAACATTGTTTTACCTATTATAGCTGGCGAAAACTTAGCACATGTGTTTTCGCTATGCTATATATAATATAGTGCTTTCCGTGTGCTAATGATATACATTTGTTTTTAGCGTTCCCGCAATCTTAATTTTTTTTAAAGTGACTGATAACGAACCTTCTCGAGCCAGTAACGAAAAACCAAAATGTCAATGCTATGGCCAGGAGACTAGAGAGAAGGCAAATTTGTCAAGCTCTTTAAAATGAATACAATACCATCGCAGATGTATCTAAATGCCAAAGCTGCGGCTGCTGCACAATCTTCAGATATGACCATTCCCTTGTTTAAAATTGTTAATATCGGTTGCAAATTTTCCGAACTAGCATTAAGCCATTTTGAATATGCCCCAACAAGCAAGCATACTGAAATTCACAAGAAAAAATCAGTTTACATTTTTCTCAATTCCAAGTATGCACTCGATTGAACTCTGGTTGCGCTGCTCCTTTTGTTAGTACCCTGACAACAGCTAGTAAAGAATTTGCCGAGGTTTAAAGATTGAGAAGAGAAAAGGTAAGACAATTGCGTTGCTTGTCTTCAAGAAAGACTTCAAGTGACCAAATTCCAAACAATAACACCCCGTTCATAAAGTTTCCGGGCAATTTGGGTTTCTTTGGAATTGGAATTAGTTTGGTTTTAGTCTTTTTGGTCAAAAACTAAACAAACAAACAAACAAAAAGGTCATGCATGTGATTAATTAATAAATATCTTTAAAAACAAAAACCCTAATTAACAACTAATCGAAAATCTGTCGATTCAATCTGGCAGCTTTGAGTGAAGAGATCATTGATTCCCCTTCTTGAGAAAGACTCTTCCTCTCGACTGCAATAAACCCTAACTTATCTCGCAAGTATTCATTTCTCATCTCATCTCCCTCCATTTCACCAAGCTCAGACGCCTGCTTCCTTGTCACTAAACCGTAAAGCCACACGCTTAATTCAGGTTTCTCCATTTCCATTCCAACCCTCAACAATGCATTGGAATTAGGTTCATCTGAATTCGGGGTAAACAACGCTGAGAAACACCCAAACGTTAATTCGGGTGTTTCGAATAACTGATCCAGACAGCTGTTTTCTTCTTCTTCTTCTTCTTTGTTGATAAAGCTCTGGTTAGGGTTTGAAGCCGGTCATGATGATGATGATGATGATGCCCTTCTTCTAGCAACTCTAAGTATGTTTGCTGCTTCTCTCATTCCGCTTACGAAAGCTCCGTGCATTGTAGCTGGATACTGTTTGTTTGTTGCTTCACCTGCAAAGAACACTCTTCCATCCCCAACTCTCTCAGCTAAAATATCATAATCATCCCCTGATGATCCGACAGCAACGTATGAGTAAGAACCATATGAATACTTGTCTTGTCCCCATCTGGAACAGAGGGCTTGAACTGGATCAGGAACAACAATTCCTTTTGGGTGATAAATTCCGCGTAGTATCTGCAAAACCCGTTTAACGGAATCCGTAGGAGACATTGTCTCGAATCTTTCTGCCGCGTCGCCAGCTACTAATGCTATAAGTAATGGACCACCGGAAACAGAAGAGTAGCTGTAGAACAAAAAGAATTCTCCTCTCGTGCTCGAATTTTCGGTTAATCGCCCGAATGTATCAATCTCTTCACCCCAGAAATTATACGGAAACAACATCGCTACTTTGTTCAACAATCCATATCCCAGTCTCTCAATTGCTTCTTTCTTCTTCTCAGGAAGATCGGGATAAAACTCAATCGCACCTTTCTTCAGAACATCAAGTGGAACCGTGCAAAGAGCCATATCACAGTAGAACTCTTTGTCGCCCGCATAAACCAAAACCCCGTTGTTTCCATATCTGATGCTCTCAACAGTATGACCATAGAAAATCGGAAGATTTTCCGCCAAAGCATGTACAAATATCTCGTTCCCACCTGGGATAAAACAATGATCACCGCCCATTTCATACGGATCATCTTGATCCCAATACACCATTGACAAATTCCCTAACAATGTAGCATTTGCATATTCCAAATTTGCTAAATGCCAATCTAAAAGCATTCTCTCCTGCGGATCATCAGCAACCCCATACACCAATCGAAAAGTTTCAAGCGCTTCTCCCAAAGGCACATCTACTGATTTATTCTCCTCAATCATCGACTGTCGAAGCTTACAAACTCTATCCAACAACTTATTAAACGACGCCTCGATCTTAGAATCGACACCAATATCAAGAAGCTCTCCATTAGGCAAATACAAAGGGCAAATATCTCTTACCTTATGAAGAGGCAAACCGAGTTGCCGCGCTAAAACCCCAAGCGGATTCCCATTAATTCCAGTCAACACACTTCCACCAACATCAGCCATTGCCTCAACACCATCACCACCTTTCATCTTCCGAGTCTTAACACGCCCACCAGGTCTATCTCTACCTTCAAGAACCAAAACCCTAAACCCCATTGACAACAATTGTCTAGCAGCTACTAAACCAGCTAAACCAGCTCCTACAACCACAAAATTAGGCGGCTCAACGCCATCAAAAGACCTCAATTTCGCCTCTTTGATAACCGGAGCAAGCCCGAAATTTATATAACCATGCTCAAGAAGGAAACTATAAGCAGTATCAACTAAGTTTTTGTGTTCAACTCGTATTGACTCAAGTGCGTGATCTCTCGTTAACCAATTCGATACATTAGATCGCCATAGAGCTATAATGTGATTCCTCACAACAATGTAATTCGCTTGGTCTCTACCTCCGATGACTGAAACCACATTAGCTTCGATTTCTTCCTCCGTGAGTGAATTTACCGGAAAACCTACCGACATTGTTATTAGGGCTTCGGAATCAACCTCTTTGCCTATGCTGTTGCGGCGGTTTCTTGAGAAAGCTGGATTAGCGTTAATCTCAGTGAAGAAACGTTTCCTACGGCGTCGTTTTCTTGCTCTAGGATTAGGTTCCGTCGTGTTTTGGTTTTGTGATTGTTGCTCCGTTACTAGATCGGAAGATTCTTCTTCACCGAGTGATTCTGAGATGCGTGTTTCGAGTTGAGGAGGAGGAGGAGGAAGCGGAGGAGAAGGTTGAGGCTGTAGTTGAATCTCTGTTAATGGCGACTGGTCATCGAGTGAGTTTTGGCCGTCTTCTTCGAGATTTTGCTCCGACTGACTTGCGGAGAGAGAGAGGTCAGTCTCCGTCGCCGACGCATCGGAAACGACGTCGTTGTCGTCGTAGGCGGTAAGGTTTTCGAGAGCTTCTTCACCGGATGGTACAACATTAGAAAGGTTTTCCGGGTCTTCCGGTTTAGATTCGGGTCGGGTTTCTCTAGTTTCTGTTGACATTGCTATCTCTGGTGTGTGAGTGAATCGGTGACGAGTCCACCAAAGTATAGCCTTCGTTTTAGTTCAAAAGAAGGTGGTCAAAAAGGCGTCGTTTGAGAACTAATTTCGAAATGTATGGGCCTGGCCCATTTACTAGTCGTCCTCCAATTTGATATTCTGAATAGAAAATTCCTTCAAAATTTCTAGAATCATTTTTGGAACAAAACATCCAAGTTTGATTTTGCGAACTGATTGTTGTGGATATAAAAGGATAAAGTTATTATAAAACCAATCTTCGTAATTTGAAACTGTCAAACGACCATATAGGCAGGCATATAGAGGAGTCTCAAAACGACACCCAATTTTTTTTTTTTGAATGTTTTAGTGAAAAGTAAATCACTCAATTCAATTTTTAAATATGTTTCTTATATTTGGGTTAGCACTCTCTTTTGCAATCAGAGGGTTTGCTTTACCTTTTGAAAATCTCAATCTCTCTAATTTCGTGGAGCTTTCAACGCCTGCTTTATTGCAACAGTATCGATTAAGGCAAAGTCATAATCAAGTTTTTTTTAGTGGTATTTTTCACAATCCTCTCTGATTCAGATTATTGCATAATCTGTAAAAATTAAGAGTCAAGCACACGGGAAATCATGAATTGTGCTAAATCAACATCAGAATATCACGTAATTAATGATGAGAAAATTGCTTCCTCCTTCAAAAAGCAGCTGACGGTGGCTTTTATCCGACGAACTATCCTGCTGTGCTGCTGTACTCAAGCAATAACAATGGAGAAAATCTTCTTACAGCAATTCAAGCTATGGCTATTGAAGACGATGAGCCCCTGGTCCTTCCGGATAGCCCTAGGTTCAGAGTTTTGATGAGAGTGCAACTAGCATCTTAGGGAGACTCTTGAATCCTGATGGTCAACAAATGGAGAGGCTGATTGAGACAATGTCAAAAGTTTGGAGGATGCAAGGAAGAGTGAGAGGGATTGTTCTCTCCAAGGCAAAATTTCAGTTTATCTTCCAACGGGAGGAGGATCTGGAGACGGTGCCGGCGGACAGACCATGGTCCTTTGACCATTGGACGATGTTGATGGAAAGGTGGATCCCATCGCCTCCAGAATATTTCTTCAAAAGTTTTGATGTGTGGGTGAGGATTAGGAACATTCCTATGAACCATTTCACCATTGAAACAATGAACCTGATGGAGAAAGCGGTTGGAAGGGTAGAACAAATTGCTTATGCTCCAAAGGAGTCACAAAAGACCGATTATGTTCGGGTGAAGGTTAACTTGAATGTGGATAATCCGGCGAGACTTGCAAAGAATTTGACACTACCAACTGGTGAAGTTATGGTGATCTTGTATGAATATGAGAAGATACGTAAAACATGCTTCTACTATCAACGTTTTACACATGAACAATCCATGTGTCAATGGATGAAGACAGCAAAAAAGGAAGCAATGGAGGGGAGCAAAGTCATAGGTGAGATGAAAAATCGGGTAACAATGGGATTTTGCCCCAACAGAGGAAGGGACAATCATCTCAGAGTGTGTACCATAGTGTGCAAATTCCACCAGGGTTCCCATCGTTATTTCCATGGTTGTCAAGAGAGGACAATCGGATGGCACTACATTATATATCTCATGCGGATCCGACTGAAAGGCAAGCTCGTATACTACAAGTACAACAATCGATTGAAGACCAAATGGGGGAATCAAATATTAAACCGGTGAAGATTACAGCAGAGGTGGATAAAGGGAAAGGGCAGGTTTTTGTTTATGAAGATGAGAATTCTCACAACAAGAAATTTGCTAGAAAGAATGGAAAATCTTTCCAAACGGAGCCTGCGTATGGTAATGATAACCTTTATGAGGTTGAGGTGTCATCAGCACAAAGTTAGGATCCCAATAAAGTTCGAGATGAGACAATGGTATTCCAGGCTGAACCAGAGACGAGAGTAGAAGAAGCAGGCAGTGTAGCTCCTACTAAGAAAGAAAGGAAAATGCCTCTGGCTTGGAAGAGGAAGTCGAGACAAGCGAATGGAATATGAGGACAACATGCTAAAGAACTGAAAGAAAGGAATGGAAAGGAAGGCATCAAGCGGAAGGGTGTAAGAGAAGATACAGTGACAACAAACAAGTCTCCAAAGACTTTAGACAATGTAGTGGTTTCCGATTTGAAGCCGCTGCTGCCCCAATGAGCATATTGAGTTGGAACTGTCAACGAGCTGGAAGCAACGAGACAGTTCAACACTTGCGGAAGATGCGTAGTTTATATTTTCTGGATTTTATTTTTTTAATGGAAACTAAACAAAAGTTGGAATATGTTATAAGTTTGCAAAAGTCACTTGGTTATGATAAGATGATCACTGTCGAACCCATTGGTTTGAGTGGTGGTTTGGCTGTGTTGTGGAAAGATTGTTAAAAGGTTGAAGTTCTACAAGCAGATAAAAGAATCATTGATCTTAAAGTTACGTTGGGATCATGAATCTTCTTTATCTTTTGCGTGTATGGGGATCCTGTTAGAGGTAATCGAAATGAGGTTTGGGAAAGATTATCAGATATTGGAGTTTTGAGAAATGAAGCGTGGCTTTTGGTGGGAGATTTTAATGAGCTACTTAATAACACAGAAAAAAGAGGAGGACCAGAGAGACATGAAGCTACGTTCTGGGATTTTAGGAATATGGTAAACAACTGCAAGGTTAGACAATTACAGAGTAAAGAAAATGGATTCTCATGGGGAGGATGGAGGGATCAAATGTGGATCCAATGAAAATTAGATAGAAGCTTTGGGAATGATAACTGTTTTACATCATTTCCGCAAGCAAATATGGAGTACTTTGGTATGTGGGCATCGTATCACAGACCCCTGCTTGTGAGATATGGAGCTGGAGATTTCATTAAAGACACCTGCAGATTTTATTTTGATAGTAGATGGGCAAAAAAATAAGGAATTACGGAAACTATCACCCGTGGATGGAAAGGCAAAATAGAGGGAGATGTTCTCACTCTTTCTGACAGGAAATATCAGTGTGGAAAAGAAGTGCATCTACAAACTCGCTTTCGGAGATTGAGAGATTGGAACGATTGCTAGAATCAGAGATAGAGAAGCTTAATCCGGATGTTAGGATGTTAAGAGAAGTAAAGAGAGATTTGAAAGAGGCTCACAGAGAAGAAGAAGTCTACTGGAGACAAAGGAGCAGAGAACAATGGCTAGAGGTTGGGGACAAAAACACGAAGTATTTTCACAACACAATGAAAAGTAGGAAGGCCAGAAATAGGATTCATATGCTGATTGATAAAAATGGAGTGGAACAGTTTACTGCAGGTTCAAAAGGCAGTATAGCAGCAAAATATTTCCAAGATTTGTTCTTGAGTTCAACTCCAGATGACCTTGATGAAATATTACAAGGAATGAACACAAATGTCACATAAACTATGAATGAACAACTGATTGCCCCAGTGACTCCAGTTGAAGTGAAGCAAGCAAGATTCAATATCAAAAGAAGCAAATACCCAGGGGCAGATGACTTGACTGGGAACAGTTTTGGCATATAGTTGGACCAGAGGTAACAAAGGAAATTCAATCCTTCTTTCAAACTGATATATTTCCATCTGAATGAAATTATACACAGTTATGTCTTATCCCTAAAGTGACGAACCCGACAAGAATGACAGAGATGTGACCAATTAGCCTATGTTCTGTTCATTATAAAATCATCTCAAAGATTCTGTGTGCCAGACTGAAGAGAATACTATCAGAGGTGATATCAGAAACACAAAGAGCATTTGTACCAGGAAGCCTTATCTCTGACAACATCCTTATAGCACATGAGATGGTGCACGTTCTGCGAACAAAGGAGGCAATGGGAACAAAATATATGGTGGTTAAAACTGATATGTCTAAGGCGTATGATCGTGTAGAATGGTGTTTTCTTCAGAAGCTGATGGAGACGATGGGTTTTAGTGAGAAATAAGTTCAATGGATTATGCATTGTGTGAGCACAGTTACCTATACAGTTAACGGGAGATCGCATGGGTTTATAGAACCAGAACGAGGCTTGCATCAGGGAGATCCACTGTCACCATTTCTCTTTATACTTTGCGCTGAGGCATTGGTCCATATATTGAACAAGTCAGAATCCCATAAAAAATTGACAGGGGTTAGAGCTTCAGTTTCAGGACCACAAGTACATCATCTTCTCTTTGCAGATGATTCTTTGTTGATGTGTAAAGCCAATAGAGATGAAAGCAGGGAGCTAAAGAGATGTTTAACAGTATATGGGAAGGCATCGGGCCAACTCATAAATTACCAAAAATCATCTATCATATTCGGCGAACAGATTGAAGAGGAATGTAAAAGGATGATTAAACAAGAGTTGAATATCACCAAGGAGGGAGGAGAGGGTAAGTATTTGGGATTACCTGAATGTTTTAAAGGTTCAAAAAAGGATCTGCCGAATTTCATAAGAGAAACCTTCAATCCAGACTACAAGGTTGGTTTGCCAAAACACTTTCCCAAGGAGGAAAAGAAGTGTTACTCAAAATTGTTGCTATGTCCTTACCTGTTTATGCAATGTCATGCTTCATGTTACCGCAAGATACTTGTAAGAAACTCACAAGTGCTATGACACAGTTCTGGTGGAGTCATTGTAAGGATAAAAGGAAAATACCTTGTGTTGCATGGAAGAAGCTATGCCGCAGAAAAGATGAAGGTGGACTCGGATTTAGGGACATTGGAAGATTTAACCAAGCTCTCTTATGTAAACAGGCATGTCGTATATGGAGTCAACCGAAATCTTTGCTTTTTAGGATAATGAAACATAGATATTTCAAACGAGCTACGATGTTAGAATGTGGCAAAGGGAAATGCCCATCGTATGCATGGAGGAGTATATTGGTTGGTCGAGATCTGTTAAAGAAGGGTTTGCTGAAGATACTAGGGAATGGTAATAATACAGAAGTGTTTTCGGATAATTGGATCTTGGACGGGATACCAAGAGCTCCTAAGAAGAAACATGAGAGGATTAAAATGCAAGGAAAGGTTTCTGCATTATGGGATCCAATCTTGAGAAGATGGAAGGAAAATCAGGTGAGGAGATTATTTATTAGACAAGATGCTGAATATATACTCTCTCTTAAACTCTCAGAAAGGATAGAGGATAAGGTGGCTTGTGGGTTTTTAAAAAATGGCATGTACACTACACAGAGTGGATATATGTTAGCAGATCGATTGAATGATGAGAAAGAGGAATTGGTTCAACAAATGAATCCTATGGAGAAGAAACTATGGGGGAAGCTGTGGAAAGTTAAAACAACACCTAAGGTACGACATTTTCTATGGAGAGCACTCGTTGGAGCCCTGGCTGTGGCAGACAGATTACGAACAAGAGGAATACAAATGGATCCATTGTGCCCAGCATGTCTACAAGCAAGAGAAACTATTTGTCATGTGTTGTTCAACTGTCCAATAGTTACACAAATGTGGGAAGATGCAAATATTCAAAGTCCAAGAAATGGATGGTCAAGGAATTCTTTTTTGCTGAACCTATAGTATATACTTAAGGTATGTGAAAACAAGAATGTTTCTGAACATATTTGTTATCCAATCCCATGGATACTATGGTATGCTTGAAAAGCAAGAAATACACTTTTCTTTGAAAAAGTTTGGTTAGAGCCATCAGGTTTGATTCAGAAAGCAAAAGAGGAAGCAAAAATGTGGCATGAGGTTAACAAGAAGAAGAAGGAGGAGAATGTCAGTGATATGATTAATGGGACTACAAGAGCTCCAGTATGGCTGAAGCTGCAAAATCCCTTCGTTAAATGCAATATAGGTGTTGCATGGTGTCATCCTCGACGAAATAGTGGTACGGGATGGATAGTTAAAGATGCTGATGGTGTTGTATTATCACACAGTCGAAGAGCTTTTTCTAGAGCTGCAGGGTTAATTGAGGCAGAATTACTAAGTTTTCAATGGGCAGTTGACAGTATGTGTAACATGAGATATTCTAAGGTAATTTTGAAATATCAGCAAGAGAGACAATAAATACGGTAAGAAATCCCCAATCCTGGCCCCTGTTTCATAATATCCTGATAGAGATCAACAAAAACCTTGGAAAATTAGAAGAATAGCAAGCTCACGAGGTACCATCCTCTACTAACCAATGTGCGATAAGAGTGGTAGGAAATATGATATAAGAAGAACGATACCAATCATATGTGACAAAAAGAGGACCAAGATGACTTTAACAAATGACTACTGCTGAAGTTGAAGCATTATAATGAAATAAGAAAGACACAAAGTTTTGAAGTAATTCAGATCCATGATAAAATAATACTATTTTCTGCAATGGTGGGATATTAGCTTGGGGTTGATAAGTAATAGATAAGTTTGGTTGTGTTATGTTAAGCTTATCTAGTGATAAAATTGTGAAATGATGCTTGGTCTTTACTCGTGGGTAAAGATTGTTTGTGACTTTGAAATTTGAATAAAATCGAATGTAATTTTGTGGAAAAAAAAAAAAAAAAATGGAATTCGAGTTTCAAAACTAAAAACAACTAATTTTGTTATTTACCTACTATAATTTTAGGTATTAAAAAAATTGCGCATAACATCTTCATCGGATCCGTGGCGCAATGGTAGCGCGTCTGACTCCAGATCAGAAGGTTGCGTGTTCGATTCACGTCGGGTTCAAAACCCCGGTTCATCCGGATCCCCTACCTTTTATTTTATTTTTTTCCAATACACCAAACTTATCTCGACCGTCCATAATGCAGACTTTTTTTTAAAAACCCTTCAACGGCTGAGATTTAAAATAAATCCCTAAATCCTCCCTCAAAACCCTAAATCTCTCCGTCACTTACATTTCCACTCTCTTCTTCTTCTCCATTTCCCATCTTCTTCAAATCAAACAAAAACCCTAACAATGGCGTTACTCTCTCGAATCCGTTCATCATCAACCTCTCTCTTCCGTCATCTCAATCCATCACCACAACTCCGATCTCTCTCCTCCGCCTCCGCTTCATCAATCCTCTCACCGGATTCAAAAACCCCTCTTACTAGCAAACAAAAAAGCAAAGCAGCTCTCTCGCTTCTCAAATCCGAGAAAGATCCAGATCGAATCTTAGAAATCTGCCGCGCAGCTTCGCTAACTCCCGATTCCCACATAGATCGAATCGCTTTCTCCGCCGCCGTATCGAATCTCGCCGATCAGAAACATTTCTCAGCCGTAACGAATCTCCTCGACGGATTCATCGAAACTCGACCAGATCTCAAATCAGAACGATTCGCTTCACACGCCATTGTTCTCTACGGTCAAGCTAACATGATTGATCACTCTCTAAAGCTATTTCGCGATCTCGAGAAATTCGAAATCACTCGAACGGTGAAATCACTAAACGCTCTTCTCTTTGCTTGTTTAGTAGCTAAAGATTACAAAGAGGCTAAAAGAGTTTATCTTGAAACGCCTAAAATGTATGGAATTGAGCCTGACGTTGAAACTTACAACACAATGATCAAAGTGTTTTGTGAATCTGGTTCTGCTAGCTCTTCGTATTCGATCATTGCTGAGATGGAGAGGAAAGGGATTAAACCAACAAGCTCAAGCTTTGGTTTGATGATTTCTGGGTTTTACTCTGAGGATAAGAATGAAGAAGTAGGGAAAGTTTTAGGGATGATGAAAGGTCGTAGTGTTAGTATTGGTGTATCGACTTATAACATTAGGATTCAGAGTTTGTGCAAGAAGAAGAAATCTTTAGAAGCTAAGGCATTGCTTGATGGGATGTTATCTTCAGGGATGAAACCGAATTCGGTAACGTATAGTCATTTGATTCATGGGTTTTGTAGAGAAGATGAGTTTGATGAAGCGAAGAAGTTGTTTAAGGGTATGGTTAATAGAGGATGTAAGCCTGATAGTGAGTGTTACTTCACTCTTATTTATTATTTATGCAAAGGTGGTGACTTTGAGACTGCTTTGAGTTTTTGTAAAGAGAGTATGGAGAAGAATTGGGTTCCGAGTTTTGGTATCATGAAGTCGCTTGTTAATGGATTAGCTAAGGATTCGAAAGTTGATGAAGCTAAGGAGCTTATTGCGCAAGTTAAAGAGAAGTTTACTAGAAATGTTGAGTTGTGGAATGAAGTTGAAGCTGCTTTGCCTTAATGATGAAGAATCAAAGATTGGTATTTTCAAATTTATTAGTGTTTGCTTCTATTTGTCAGCAATGAAATAAGTTCTTAGCTATAGATAACTCTGTTTTTTTATTATGTTGGCCAATTTTAGATTTTTCATACATTATCAAGGAAAAAGTCGTAAACTTGGTTCATAGGTTTTATCGTTGTTAGTTTTGGTTTCGGAATCATAGAGATAAGATTGGTCAAAAGCATTGAAACAAACCGTATAATCTATCTGTTTTATGTATTTAAGTGTCTTCCTATGTTTTATATTATATAGTATGATGACTATATAATGTATAAAATGTAAGTTTGATCTTACATGCTTAGCACGAACTATGTTTCTTTTGAGTAAAAGATTTGATTGAAAAGTTTGTTAAGAGAGAGAGAGAGAGAGGAGACGCGTTGTTGGCTAATTCCAAATAAACGAACAGAGAAGAAAACACTAAAAATAAGACAAAAGGAAAAAAAATAAAAAAAATCCTTTTATCCAAATTAGAGAGAAACCAAAGATGGAAACATTCATATATAATAAGAAACAGCAAAACTTTGTGATCCTCCCCTAAATTCTCTTTGTCATGCTACATCATTTTCCTGGGAAAGATCTGATCTTTCTTTCGGATTCATTTTGCCCAAACAGGGTTTGGATCTGAAAGTATCGATCCAAGAGAACGAGATCAAATCTTTCCTTTGGGGATTCATTTGAAAAAAAAGAATTTGTTTTATCTGAAAGATCAAGAACACAAAAAACAAGAAGAAGAAGAATGATGAAGCTTTGTCCTTGTTTCATTAATCCAGAACATCTTGGGCCAAATTCGCCTAGAGATTCATTTGATGAAGGTCTTACAGCTTATAGAGGCCATAGCCGTAAACTATTTGCTCTCTTCACATTTCGCTCACGTCGAAAAGGTCTCTTCTTCCATCCTAATCAATCTTGTCAAGATTTTATCATTGTTTGGTTTCTGAAAATGTTTTTAAATATAGGGAGCTGTAGGCAGAAGTATATAACAGAAGAGATAAAGAAATATGGGAATGTGAAAAACTGCGGTCGAATCTTCAAGTTCAAGGAACTAATAGCTGCAACAGACAATTTCAGCATGGATTGTATGATTGGAGAAGGCGGTTTTGGAAGAGTTTACAAAGGCTTCCTCACCAGCCTTAATCAGGTCCTCTTTTTTACTCAATCTCTCAATCATTATTATATATATGCATGCATGGATTTGTCGAAAAAGTTGCTAATTTTTTGAATGATGGAGAAGTTTAGGCTGTGGCTGTAAAGAGGCTTGACAGGAATGGTTTGCAAGGAACAAGAGAGTTCTTTGCAGAAGTGATGGTATTGAGTCTAGCTCAACATCCAAACCTTGTTAATCTCATTGGCTATTGTGTAGAAGACGAGCAACGAGTTCTTGTTTACGAATTCATGCCCAACGGATCTTTGGAAGATCATTTGTTCGGTAAAGTTGTTACCTTTTTATTGTTTTGTTACAAAAAAACCTCTATAAATTAATAATATTGGGACTAATGTATTTTATAAATTTTATATTTTTATTGTGTTTATCATCAAGGCTAAAGTTTTGATTTTTCTTTACTATATAGACTTACCAGAAGGAGCACCAAGTCTAGATTGGTTCACGAGAATGCGAATAGTGCACGGTGCAGCGAAAGGGCTCGAGTATTTGCACGACTACGCAGATCCTCCTGTGATATACCGTGATTTCAAAGCTTCAAACATATTGTTACAATCGGATTTTAACTCGAAGCTATCGGATTTCGGGTTAGCTAGGCTTGGACCAACCGAAGGGAAAGACCATGTGTCCACTAGAGTCATGGGAACGTATGGATACTGTGCTCCTGAATACGCTATGACGGGTCAACTCACTGCTAAATCCGATGTTTACAGCTTCGGTGTTGTCCTTCTTGAGATTATCTCCGGGAGACGAGCTATTGATGGCGATAGACCAACCGAGGAACAAAACTTGATCTCTTGGGTAACTTCTTCATCAAGAAAATAGTCTTTTGTTTAACATGTTGTTACTTAAGAAAGAAGAAACTGATTTGAAAGTCTTTTTTTTTTTGCAGGCGGAACCATTGTTGAGAGATCGAAGGATGTTTTCGAGGATTGTGGATCCGAATCTAGAAGGGAATTACCCAGTAAAAGGGTTACATCAAGCTCTAGCCATTGCAGCTATGTGTTTGCAAGAAGAAGCAGAGACTAGACCATTGATGGGAGATGTGGTTACAGCACTTGAGTTCTTGGCTACACCTATAGAGGTTGTTGATAATACAACAACCACAACTCCTGCCTCTGCTTCTGCAACTCAGACAACATCATCTGATTCATAAGAAGAATCTACTTCAAACCCTTTTTTTGTTCTTTTTTTTAACGTAAAACCCAAGAAAACTAATTAGGGTTAGAGTTCGCAGTCAATCGGATTTAAACAAATTCTTTTGTAATGTGATGTAATTTGGCATTGGAGGGGAGATCGCACCTTTGTGAGTTACATTATTAATTTAATTTTATACTAATTTTTTTTGTTTGATTTCTAATGAAATTATAATCTGCATAAAAATGAGGAATACGCAACTTAATTTCTTTAAACAAAAATGAAAAATAAACTTCTATAAAGCTTCAGAAAGAAATAAACTTATTTGATAATGTTATTTGCAGAAACGAACAAAATTTGATAATGTTCTTTTTTTCCCCCTCTTAGTTTTTTTCCACATTCCCAGGTCAAAATGGTATATAAGATTTCATAAAAATTATATTTTTTTTCTCTTCTATACATTAGGAAGATGACACGTGTACCTGAGCTTTCGATGAGAGGCAAGAGCTTTTTGAAGAGCAACATCAACTCTTGCATTCTCTCTGAATAACTGATCATATAACTGACAAACAAACTCAGACACTTCCTCTTCGTCGTCTTCCCAAAGACCACAAAACTTTTCGTCTCTGTTCGTTTTCTCCAGGTCGCTATCTTCCCAGTCACTTGTCGGGGTCGGTGGTTCGATCTCTCCCTTTTCCGCTCCTTCGTTTTCTTCTTCTTCTTCGTCTTCGTCTTCTCCAATCTCGAATTTCCCGTTTTGGTCTCCAATGTTGTATTCAGATGAGCCTTGCGATGTGATTAGTGGTGTCTCTTGTGGCTCGTTCGATGGACCAATCACGGCTTTGGCACCAGAGTCTAAAAAGGCTTTAACTACAGCTTGTGTTGGTCCGAATGTTCCTGAGAATAGTATTATCCTTTCTCTCCATGCTCCTACCTGTATTTTCAGTGAATATGTTCAAAGCATGTGTGTATACATACAAGCTTAGATGATAAGATCAATGAATATTCTGAAGTCAAAGTGTCATTACCATCCAGCGAATATCATCAGGAGTCAAGTGTGTCGAAGGGACTGTTCTACGGAACATAAATGCTGCGATTTCTTGGTCGTCTTCCATCACCTTTAATGTAACATCATAAACAAAATCAACATTCCAAAAAGCTATTATACTAACATCACAAAGAAGTTGGTAAAATGAAAACATGTTCTTACTTGGGTTTGGCGTCCGATGTAACGGTGGATGATATTCCCAACTTGGAAGCATTTTTTGCTACGCACTAGATCTGAGATTGAGCAGATGTTGGAAAGAACTGATGCAGCCTTTCGGCGATGTGTTTGCATGACTGACAATATACTGACTTTTACGCTTTGGAGAAACTTATCAGCGAGATCTCCAGGTTCAGGAACCACAAATACATCGTTTTGCCAACTAAATGAAACCAGAAAGCAAATGTATTTATTAACTAGAATCAAACTTTTAGACCTGAGTGTGATATTGTGGAATAAATGGAAAAGTTTTGGACTAACCTCAGTATCGAACCATTAGAATCATTTTGAAGTGCGAGATGTATGATCCCCACTTGAGGAAGATTCTGTAACTTTTCATGCATCTGTCGTAATGGAAGATAGAGTTGTCTTTGTCGTGGAGGAGATGATGGAGGCGACATAATTGTCTTTCCAGCATGACCCCCGTCCAAGCTAAGTGGCGGAACCATATCAATCCTATTGAATTTTTGAGGGCCAAGATCTGGAGTGAAGAGAAGGGGGCTTGAAGGCAAGCTTCCGGTTATTAGAGGAGACGAAAATGGTGTGGGGAAAGCAGTTCCTGGAGATGGTTTCTGGCATCCAGGAGTAGCAATAGCATGTAATGAAGATAATTTTATTCCATTGTTTGAACAAAATGACTCAAGCGCACGAGCATGATACTTTACTCTCCCTGAGTCAGGACTATGCTGAGCTTCCACAAGTAAAACATTGCGTCTCCATCCTAGAGAAGGACTGGTCTCTACTGCCCAGGAATGAAAGAAAAATGATAAGTTACTAAGCTAACCGTTTGAGAAGGTTTTGCTGAAAAGAGAATAATATTTTGAAATATGTATATACCTCTGCTGTTTGGTAGCTTTCCGTTCATAAAGCGTGGTTTCAAATTCTCACACCATTTCTCATCGTTTAGGAAGGGGAGTGTTAATCTCTCGCATGCGTTTTTAAATACTTGGGAATTGCTTTGTATGTATTCATCAATTGCAGCTTCCAATTTAAGCCAAATCGCTGGATCAGTCTCATCCAACTCCATTCCACAGCGATCATCAACTGTATAGACCACAGCGATCGTCAAAACACTCACACATTATGATAATCGGCATGGCAAGATTTTCAAGAGGATAGAGCGTTCTTGCATGTGGTAAAATGCTGTGTTACCTGGGTTGAACCGAAAATATTGTATCTCCGGCAACAAAGGAAGCAATGTGCTTAGAGCTTCTTCAACCCGTTCCACTGAGCATGCACTCTCGATCAGTACTTGCCCAGTATCTAAGTAACGCCATCCGCCTTTTCGTACCTACAAGGGAGCGAATAATTACTTAACATTACAAGGACAGCTAGCTTTCATCAACCTTATGTATTTCAATGGTTTTCTTATATAAACAAAGATTGTTTTGCATTTGACCATCTGTAGTTGCCAATTTTCCATTTTCAGCCACAAATCCATCAATTGATTTCCACAAGTTGGAGAAAAAAAGAGGAATTACCCTTGTTGGAACAGAACCAGAGCCAATAGAAACCAAGCAGTCAATTTTTGTGTCAGGCCATAAAAGTTGTGCTTCTCTGATGGCAAAGATTGTAGGATTGTTTGCCACAATTGCACCATCTTGCCAGCGATACGCCCCTTGCGTGATTTGAATACGAAAATAGATTGTAAACTATGTCAGCGTAAAAGCTTAGCACTAAGTCTCAAGAATGGATAGAGGAGAAGGAAGGTAGACTTGTACCGATTGAAAAATCATCAAGATAATATGGAGCAGCTGATGATGCTCGTATCGCTTTCCAAACCTGATGCTTACAACTTCCCATGAAAGCACTTTGCTTGTAGTAGCCAGCTTGATCACTGGCAGATGATGAAGTTAATGTACTGCCGCCTGAATGATCTGAAAATGCATATGACATTTCTGGTGTTCCAACAGAATACTGCAAATAGAAAAGAGAGCACATAATATACATAAGAAGTATAGATAGGCATATGTAAAGTGGTAAACCCTTCATAACCAATTAATAGAGCATGAAAAAGTAACCGAAAATAAAAAAGTGAAGTGTTATACCTGGTAGTTCCGGAATATAAATGGCTGCGCAGGCATCACACTAACAAGAGTAGATACAACAAAGACTTTTGGAACATTTTTCACAGCTGATTCTATTAGTAGATCTCCATCCTCATCAGCACACATTTCCTTTAACAGTCTCTCGAACTCGTCTGCACTGTGCTGCAAGACAGTATATTTATAGAACCTGATTCCAAGTCATGTAGGAGCCAACAAGAGCTATTTGGTTTTCTACAAGCATATCTTTTTACAATCCTCAGTGGACATTTTTGAAGGAAATCTAAGATTTTAAATCCAAGACACTACCAAAAAACACTAAAAAATGATAAATTCCTTAAAACCATTACCATTAAGGATTGTCGCTACAGAAAAGTGAATAGACAAAACAAGCTGTATATACCTTAGATCCATGGATAACAACTCTGAAACTTTGCGATGAACTTTTATATAGCTGGTCCAACTTTTCCCGCCAACTTGCAGCTTCATTATCCTTTGGGACAGGTTCAGCAAAAACAAGCTTTCCTAAAGAAAAGTCATCCAAAGTAAAGTCCTGAACCAATAAGTGAACGAAGCTGTAGGGCTCAAAGACAATTCTACACACCTAGGTTTTTGTAAATTTCTTCGCATTGCTCTAGTGTCATAAGTTTGACACCAAGGGCAATAGCTAGCATTCCTCCTGTTGATGTGCCACATATAAGATCGAATAGTTCATGTATACGCTTGCCACTTCCTTTCTCAATCTCTTTAAGAATCTGCACCGTTGCAAGACCTTTCATTCCACCTCCATCCATTGTGAGTATTCGCAGTCCTTGTTTTGGTACTTGCCTGCCTTTTATGGAACGTCGCAGAATTTCATTTTCTCCTGCCATAGTAAAAAATGTTGTCAGAAGTGCCCAACTAGAGTATCAAGCAAACATGACGATTTGATACACAAGAAACACACCAAGGATTGCCAACGCTCGAGCCGCAGCTTTATTGACTCGTGGTTCAGGTGTGACAGTCAACCGCGTCAATAATTCTCTCAAACTCTCTGAAGTAACCAGAATACGACGATTTTCCAAACAGAAGGCCAAGTTCCCAACTGCTAGTAAGGCTTGCCTTTGAACCTAAAGCAAAATGAAACTCAGTCGAAGAAGCTATAGATGATTTTCTTATTAGGAGAGCAAAAACGCAGCTATCTTACTTCGGGATTCTTATGGGCACACAGGGATTTTAAGGCTTTTAGCATATCCTTGGTGAGCATCTTCTGAGAAACGGAATCAGATACGAAAGCTAAGGTGACCACAACTTGTAGAACGGAAATCACTTCATCTGGGGACGCAGATTTGAGAACAGTTTCAGTTGGCTTCATTATATCACACTTCATCAGCTGCATTGCTACGCCAACCTCTCGAGCAAGAGATGATAAAGCAACACATGCTTGCTCAACCTATCAAACCAGTAGTATGGTGATTGCTCCGAAAAGAAAGTAGATTTTTTATTTTCTAACCATAGCGCAGAACAAAAACCAACATACCACATGGCGATTGTCACTAGTTATCATGCTTATAAGCTGCCTCACTGCATTTTCATCTTTACCAATAACAGAACGATTTCCTTCATCTTGCATTATCTTCACCAATGTAGATGCTAGAAGAGGATGATGACAAGACGAAGAACGGAATATAAGGGGAGAGAAGGCACTTAGCTTGTGCCTGGATGCCCCAAAATAGGAAGTGTTTTCTGTCTGGCATCATGGAAACTCACTCTTAGCATAAAAACTTAATCATCTAGAGAATGAAAAATAGCAGATAAGTTTTCTTCTTACCTCTATCTGTACATTTACTGATCTTAGATTCTCATCAGACACAATTCTGATATTTACAAGAGACAAGTGGCGAAGCTGATGCAAAGGTAAAATTTCTGGAAGGAATTCAAGGGGATTACCAAATAATCGTAGTATTCGTAACCCAGCCATTGCCCTGCATTTCAATCAAACAACAAATCAGCCTCCAAACTAAATTCAACTAAAAAAGCAGTAATACCACCTCTGCCACAATGACCTGAAATCAAGAAGAGGCCGGACGAGTTTATTGTGTTCCAACGACAACTCAACAAGACTCACACACTGTCTCAGTTCCGCTGCACACGAATTCAACCAACATCAGCTAAAAAACCTAATGGTTAAAGCATATTTTTCTTGTATGCAACTAACAAATATAAGGAATTTTCAGGTTACTCTCACCTGGAACAGATATAAGCAAGTTATTGTCAACTCTAAGAATCTTAAGGTTTTTCAACTTCCCTATCTCAGGTGGCAAAACTGAAAGTTTATTATGCTCAAGGCATAGCTTCTCAAGAAGTGGTAACTCAGTCACTTCCACTGGCATTACCTGCCAAACATTGCAAAGCCATTAAGATAATGAGATTTTCTTATTCAATGTTTGATGCTTTCACTTTGTTAAGAAACCTACCAATAAACCACAACCAGAGAGACTCAACGAAGTCACAGTCTTCCAATGCTCCCCACAAGAAGAAGCAACATCGATCGCCGGCGCAGGAATAGCTGCAGGCATCATATCAGAACGCATCAGCCTAGTCAAAACACCAACACCGTCGTATTGCTGACCTGAGCCAGCAGCTTTCATCAATGTAACAGCTCGTAATGGCTCTCTCCGTTTCTCAACTCTCATCGATAATCCAACATTCTCATCACCTTCATCGTTATCTCCAATTCCTTTCAATTCAACCACAACTGTATCATGCGGCGCAGGTAAAGCCACCATTAGCTGCGATTCAAGTCTCAACGCTATTTGTTCCTCCGAATCACCAGCCGTCCAATCTAAATCAATCCGGAACCCTAATTCCGGATCCTCCACCGCGGATGGAGAAGAACACGTTGAGGACATCGAAGTTGGAGATCCGAATGGAGATGCCGACGGTGATTGAATCGGATCGTCGTTTATATCGTCGGCTCCGTAGCTGAGACTTAAACGGAAATTCTCCGATGATCTCTTCCATCCTAATCCCCACGACATCTGGATGATCTCCGATCACCACAATCGGAGAACCTTGGATCAGAATCGGTGACCGTGGATCGGATTGGATGATTCGGGATTTGAGAAGCAAAATGTGAGAAGAAGATCAATGGATGATGATGAAGTGGTGATCAGAAGAGAGTGATCTTTCATCTGTTGCATTCAACACTGATTTTTCTTACGTTTTCTGATCTCTCTCGCCTGAGTTTTGTTTAACTTAGATTAATTGGTTTGGAATATTCACGAGACGCTACGAAACGTTGTCGTTTAGCTTAAAATGTGAATTATGATAATGAAAATAAATTAATTTTGTTGATTCCATGTATTCCCGAAATAATTAGAATTTCCAAAAATTGTTACATGCATGGTATGATCAAATATGACACTGAATAGTGATGAGACAACATGTTTGGACATAATTTACAGATCCTCAACAATCACAAATATATATACATAATAAAATTTAGTATTTAGTGGTTTAAATCTTACTTTACTTCGATTTGATTTTTTTTGTTTGGGTTTAAATGTTAAGTTCTTGCTTCCAATGTTGTTTCGGTGACTTCATTTACTGAATATTGCTGATCCAACTTAAAACTGTTTTGTAACACGAAACTTGGCTCCTTTGGATGTAAGAGGCGATCATTATCGCTTCTTAGCATATCAAATATTTGTGAAATTGTAGGCCTCTCCTTTGGTTGATATTGAAGACAAAGAAGTGCGATGTTAACACATTTTACCACTTCTGCTGACGAAAATGAACTGTCGAGCATTGCCTCTTCTTCGTTGATCATACTCAATCCTTTTGTCTCACACCATGATTCCCATGCCTAAAGATCCAGAACACATATCATATCATAGTGTTTACAAAAGAAACAAGTTAGATCAGGGATGAGAGTCTAATATACTTATTCTTTAAACACATTTGTGTTTTTATTCTTATTAAATTTATTATGGTATCAGAGCTAAACCTAAGATTTTAGATTATTTTCGATCCTCTGTTTCCGTTTATACTAATCTTATGTCTTCAAATCTTTTTTCTCATTGACGTAAGTATTTTCGATCATTCTGTTGAAATACTTTTTTTTTTATCATGGCTGGCGACAATACTCCTAGCACTACAAATTTTTTGTCGGCTCTATCTAAGAACCACGTGCGACCTGAGGTGACAAGACGCATGATTGATCCTTATAATCTTTTTTCTGGTGATAATCCCGGGTCGATGTTCTCCCAACCTCAACTGAGTGGTCCTAACTATTATTTGGAGTTCCAGCTCAAAAAAAATTAAAGTATATTTTATCAGCTAAAACAATTTCTATATATATATATATATATTTATTAGCTAAAAGTTTAAGATCCATTTATGTGTATATTTTTTATAAATAAAAAAACTAAAGTGATAAGCTCTAATGTATGTGTATACTTTTTAAAAAACTTATAACTGTAACAAAATTTTCTTAAATTTGTTTATTTTCTTGCGTAGATGCTTTTTCGACGCTTCACTTGCTCATGCTAAAAGAAGGCCCTAAGACAATCTCCAATATGAGTTTATAAGAGGCTCTTAATAAGGTTCATAACCCATTAATGAATTAAATTTAAATGGATAATGAGCTTTATGTTAACAACCGGTTCTTAAACAAGCAACTTAAGGAGTGTCTCTTAAGGGATACGTGACACAAAGTGATTGGATGGGACTGTGTAAGAGTTTTGATATCGCGACAAACCCAATTTCATCAAAAGTCTTCTCTTTTTCAATCTGTCGCTGAAGGCGATGTATGCTACCGTAGACGAAGACGTTGGAATGACACCGCCACCGAAGGATGATTAATCTCTTCCTAAAGGTACCAATCCACTCTCTCTTTGTTGATTTTGCCTTCAGTTATTGATGAAATCAAAATTAGGATTCTGTGATTTTTAGAAAAATTAGGGTTGTATGATGTTAAATGTTGTGTTTATTAAAGGGCAATCTTATTTCTTTGCAAGTGGTCTATATGAACATGATCATATATTTTTTGAACAAGATCACATGCAATTGATGATGATGCGACAGTATAGTTATAGGTTCCTCAATTTATTTAAACGTTGGTGGTATTATTATGATCTCAATACAACTTTAGTATACTTCATTCATGTAGTATCTCTGACTTCTATTGTATTGCTGTTTTCCATTCTTTTGTTTGTGAAATTTTTGGTTTTTTCTTTGCAGGGTTTGATCTTAATGTGCTTGTTTGATCTTTCTGCAGGAAGATGTTGCTGGGTGCATTGAATACTATGCTGACCTTGCTGAGGGATTAGATGCTAAGCAGAAAGCACCAGTCTTGCTTCCCGTGAAGATTTTTAAGACTTATGTTCTGAAGAACCAATTGGAGTTGTGGGACTTATTACACCATGGTAACTACTATTAGTTTCCTTTTCCGGCTTCACTTGTTCGGATCTATTTTTTTTGTAAAGTCAATCTGACCAGAAATTGAATCTTGGACCTGGTTTGATGTTGAAGGAATTATCCTCTTTTGATGGCTGTTTGGAAGGTGGCTCCTTCACTTGCTGCAGGGTGCACTGCGATTCTCAAGCCATCAGAGCTGGCATCAGTGTAAGCAATTGTTTATAATCTGTTTCGTTGTTATGCTTCTGCATTGGTCCTTCTTTGAGCTCTCATCTGTATCATGGTTTTAAAATTTCAGCACTTGTTTGGAGCTTGCTGATATTTGTCGAGAAGTTAGTCTTCCTCCTGGGGTACTCAATGTTTTGACTGGTTTAGGTTCGGAAGCTGGTGCTCCTTTGGCATCACATCCCGGCGTGGACAAGGTATTAGTCTTTGAAAACATACCCCCCAACTCAAGTGACTGAAAAGGTTATGGTTATAGCATCATTTCAGTATAATGCAAAGTTATGGTTTGTTTTGGCAGATTGCATTTACTGAAAGTTTTGCCATAGGAAGTAAGGTTATGACAGCTGCTGCTCAGTTGGTGAAGATAATTCAGTTATCTGCTATATATTTCTTCTCCTCTTTTTGTTTCATCAAACAATGTCAGTTACAGGCTTACATCATCAGTCATGACTTTGTTGCAGCATGTTTCTATGGAACTGGGTGGGAAGAGCCCTCTTATTGTGTTTGATGACGTTGATCTTGATAAAGGTGAATGTCAAAAATAGTTGATTTGGAGTTTTTCCTTAGATAACTTCTTCTTGTGCTATATTCAAGATAGTACAAAGCTTGTGGTCGCTTTTATGTTGAATTGTATGATTTGGATTTGGCTAATTTTATAAATTCATCTTTTGTATGTTTTAAATTTCATGAAATGCAAAATAAATTTTGTATAATAAAATATTTGTTTATAAATTGTAACAACCTAAATTTTACATTTAAGAAAAAAATTTCTATTTTTTTAGAACCCTTAATGAAGTTCATTATTAAAACATGAATTAATTAAAAAAATTTAGTGAAGTTTTTAACATTGATTTAATCAAAATTTATAATTAAATATTAGATAAGAACCCTATTAGAGATTCACCTATTGGAGATGCCATAAGTTAATTACTACGAAAAATGTAAATAAAGAGTCAAGATATTAGATATTGAGTAATGAGTACTATATATATATATATATATGATTAAGAAAAGGACTTACGTAATCAATAAGAGTAAGATGTTGATTGTTATGAAACATCAGCTTGTTTGCCTTTCTGCCTGATACAATCTCCAGCAACAACACTCCAAAGCTATAAATATCGGATTTTTCTGACATTTTTCCGCCTAATGCATATTCCGGAGACATATATCCGCTGAAATTATATAAAGATGTAATTTTCATTGCTGATTAGTTTTGAGATGAAATTCTATATCATATTACATAAAATGATAGTAAGGAGCTAATGACTTACATTGTGCCAACGATTCTGTCTGTTTCATGTTCTTTCTGTTTGCGTCCAAAAATCCTAGCAGTCCCAAAATCAGAAATCTTGGGATGCATCTCACAATCTAAAAGAATATTACTCGGCTTGAGATCACGATGAATGATCTTTAGACACGAATCCTTGTGCAAATATTGTAGTCCTCTTGTCGTCCCATGAATAATCTGCATGCGCTTCTTCCAATCCAATTCTTTACTCTTAAGAGGGTCTGCTCACAGAAGAAGAAAAAACAAAAAGTACAAATCATTAAGTTTCATAACTAATATTAGTATAGAAATGACTCCACAAAAACGTCAATATTGAAATATAATTTACCATATAGAAAAGCATCAAGGCTCTTGTTAGACATGTACTCATATATAAGAATTTGCTCATCTTCCTCGAAGCAGTACCCTAAAAGTCTCACCAAGTTTCGATGTTGAAGCTTAATTATCAAACTCACTTCATTTTTGAACTCTGTAAGACCCTGACTAGACTTTTTTGAGAGTCTTTTGATCGCAACATCTTCACCGTTTGATAGCGTTCCCTAGGAAAATCAGTTTTATATATGCCAGCAAAAACTTTGCATTATTTATCATCACCATTTGAGTTTGTCTCATATTTTTGCTCCAGTAAAATCTTTGCATTATTTTCATTATAATGTAGTATTCTACTACAGTAGAACCTCTATAAATTAATATTCGATAAACTAATAATTTCTCTAAATTAATAAATTATTCCGATCACGAGTTGGATCGGTTTAATAATTGACACATTTTGATAAGATAATAGTTTTTTTTTTTAAATCTCTATGTAAATATATGATCTCATTAATAACATAAAATAATAAAGATATATCTTTTTTGTATATATATATAATATTTTAGTGAAATAGGATTTTAGTATTGTTTATTTATTCGTAAATTTGTAATTTTATTGAAGTTTATCTTTATTTGTTCTTAAAATATCAAAATATATGATATTATCTTTTCGAATTTCATCAAAAATTATAATAAAAGTTTATTTAGGCAATGGTTATTTACTAATGTGTAAATGCATTAAAACATATTAAAGTATTATCTTCATTTTCTAATTTTTACATAATATTTTCTGAAATTCTGAAAACTCTCTATAAATTAATAATAATTATTAATAACCTCTATAAACTAGTAAAATTCTCCGATTAATTAGCACATGTTTTAGAGTTTGAAGGTTTGCTATAAATAGCTTACATTGGTTTATAGTTTTGTTCAAGGGTAATAATAAACAGTTAGAGAATATTTTTTTCTATATTCTTTTCGACAAATGACTTAAACTGTTCTTAGAGATTCTCAAACTTAGCAAACAGTCATGTATTTTTTAATAACAGATGATTAGTTTATCACTAACAGAGTTATATTTTCAAAGGACATGATCAAAGTTATGGAACCCACCATAAGTCTAACTTAGTTTATATAGGCTTACCTTGTAGACTGGGCCAAAACCTCCTTCTCCTAATTTGTTCTCATCTGAGAAGCCATTAGTTGCATCTCTAATAGTATGTAGACTTAAGATGCGCACATGTTGACCCTCGTCACTCTCTGTGAAGCCCAGTTCTTGATTTTTTCTTTTCTTGTTCATGGGAAGACCAAACACTGCATTATTTTAACGCATTTATAAGGTTGTGAACCCCAGAATGAAGTTAATTAGTACACATAAGTAAACTAATAACAAATTATGAAAACTGAAAATACCCTTTTGTAATCTTCGTCGACGAGATGAAGTTGCAAAGCAAAAGATAACCAAAAACAAAACAGCTACTACTGCT
Source organism: Cardamine flexuosa (assembly GCA_963555745.1). Lineage (NCBI taxonomy): Eukaryota > Viridiplantae > Streptophyta > Magnoliopsida > Brassicales > Brassicaceae > Cardamine > Cardamine flexuosa. The sequence goes on along the minus strand of OY743220.1, from coordinate 21,061,897 downwards.
GCAACTAACCCCAAGATGGTCTTGATATACGATTTTTTTGGTTCTGTAAAACCAGCTTTAAGTCATTTGTCAAAAAGAACAGAACAATATATTTTTCTATGGATTATTTTCATTTTTTTGACTAGTTCATTGGAGTTTTGAATCTTGTTACTAGACGAACATAGAGACCTTTTCATTGGCTTTGATTAGTAATTTGGCTAATTGCATAATTACTTTTTCTAATACAGTTATGCAAATATTTTATCAATTATATAAAATTGCCTAATGATACACAATTAGGCAAGTATACAAGATTTGAATTTTACCTAACAAAATACAAGTAAAAATTCATTATGCAAATAAGCAACTATAAACATGTTTTATTGCATAATGCATGCCTAATATATATATCATATGCTAAAAGTTAAATTTGCAATTATTTACAATAAAAAATTATGTTACTTCTTTGATATTTCAAATAACTTTTAGTATATGTTACATTTTAATATTATTTTTTCAACATTTTTCAAATAACTTTGAAACCATTTTTTTACCGATGCTAAAATTTAACTAACTAAAAAATAATTATCTATAATAAAATACTATTTGTAATATAAAAACTACAAAAATATATTAAAATTTAATGGATTCAATTATTAATTTAATAAGTATATATTTATATTTGTGATTTAATATTATATTCTTTCAAAATGTATCCAATCACACAAAATTTTATTTTGCAATTTTTCATCATGCAGTTTTTCATTCTGTATTTTTTTATTCTGCAATTATGTTATTAAGCAATTATGCATTGGTTACCAATCAGAGCTATTATTTTCCTGACTACACATTTCAATTAGTTTTTGCTCTCGTTACTAAATCTGGAAGAGAAAAGCTTCTAATAGGTTTTTGGATATGTTAAAAGTAAATTAAAAATAATATTTCATTTTAGAACATTAAAATTCATGTCGTTTTCATTTTGTAATATATCATGTTCATTTTAAAGCATGTCATATCATTTAAAAAATAAACAAAAAAAGATATGTTTTAAATTTAGCTCAATTGTAACGACAATGTACTCAAAATAGTTTTTTTCATTAACAAATTTAAATTTGATGGATTTTTTATTAAATATTTAATTGAGGGATTCTGTCTGTATTTAGTTGAACGGTTTTATTACTAAAATTTTGTTCGTCTTTAAATTTTACAAAACACTGTGTTTTAATTTTAACAGAAATATAAAATTAGGGAAACTTTTTTATTAAAATATTTAAAATTGAAGAGTTTTTTCATTAAATATATTAAAAAAAAAATTTCGATTCAATTAAAGGGTTTTATTAATAAATGCCCTTATTTTATCTCTCTTAGGATGATTTAGAAATATCCAACCCTAAAGGCAAATAAACAAGAAAAAAAAATACTCACTTCCAGGTACGGGTGTGGGTGTGGGTGTGGGTGCGAGCGCGGAAGCAGATGCTTTATATCTCAACATACAGCTCGGACCATACATTAGCCACCACACCTTGTCTTTGTTTTCTTTTTGAACTTTTCCCACCAAAGTGTTCAAACAAGTAACACAATCGGTGGCGTTTATGCCTCTTATGCACTGTACCATCCCATGACCCTTCCCCACCTTTGTGTCACCATCTATTTCCCCAGCTACATACAGTTCCGATGACTTATTTACCCCATCTATTAACTTCCTTATCAACTCAATGGATTTGACATACAAATCGCGATTGGTAATATCTTCCACACTCATGTACGAAGGAACAGTTTCCATTTTACCAATGATTTCGACATCGGAGTAACGTAGCATGCAGTCCTCGTACCACGTGATCGCGGTTTTCTGTACGCTACATGTTTTAGTAATAGCCTTGGAAGCAGTATTGACGCAGTCTTTACAGTCTTCAGGGTAGACATCCCCTAGGCAGAGGAACATGCCTTCCACTACGTTGGGATAGGCTCCTGTTGTGGCCTTGTCGAAGAATCTAGAAATAGTGGAAGAGCTTGCGGAGACAGTTAGTTTTGCGAGCGTTTCGTTTAGATTTGATTCGTATTCGCTATTTTTTTTTGAAGTTACGTGCGTTTGAGCAATTTTCGCTGACAAATATCGGGTTTTTGGCGTTTCCCGCAAGAAAATTGAATAAAAAGATAGAAAAAATGATCAAATATATGGATTTGGAAGAACCCATATACAATTTGTTTTTTAAAACTTGGTATATTTTGTTGTAAGAAAAACCATTGTCTGAGAAAGATTATATATATGAAGATTAGGAAGAAGAATCAAAGAGAAGCATCCTTATTTATTATTTACTCTTTGATTTCCACCCATTATGTTTGACTGTTTTTAATTAATTGAGTACGTTTTTGGAATGAATTTTAAACCAAGGCGAGAAGCAAGATACAATATGATACGCTCATGTTGAGTGTGACGTCCTTGTACTTGGAAGCGATCTTTTCTTTAGAACAATTTGCTGATTACTGAATTATATATAGTCTCTTGTAGTTGTTTTTATTTTTGTGATGAATACTCATGGTTTTTTTTTCTCTTTTTAAAAACAATTTTAATTACGAAAAATACATTTGGGTTGAAAGAAATTTACATGTTTATCTTTCAGCTAATCCGAGGAATTTCAAGCCGAAATCCAAATTAATCCCAACCCCCGGAGGCATAAAAGCACACCCTAAAATATGTGGACCTTTTCTTATTAAAATAAAAATAAAAATTGTAATAAAAGGTCATATTTTGAAAATACTTTATCAAACTTAATCAGAGAAATATGAACTATTCTGATGGAACCCCAAAATTAGTACTTAATTAGTTTATATAAGGCTAACTTGTGGAATTGACAAAAACCTCCTTTTCCTAATTTGTTATCATATGAGAAACAACTAGTTGCATCTACAAATAGAAAAAATGTAAGCCAGAGAAGAAAAAACCTATCTCGTTAAGATACGTTTTTCAACAATGTTAAGACACTTTGTTCTATGTGTGTCTCTTCTAATAATCAACATTTTTAAATAAAAATATTAAATTTAATTTTTAGAAATTTAAAAGAGTCTCTAAGCGATAAAATAAATCTTTAAATAAGTCTATTTTTTATATTTAATCCTTAATTATATGCAGTTGAGAAAAAAAGAAAGTCAAAGCTTAATGATAAAACAAAGGCACAAATTACACTTAAATAGAGCAATAGATAACTACATTGGAATCACTTAAAAATCTTAGACCCACATTTCATAGAACATGCTATAAGGTTGCCTTTCTTCAATATTTTCCTTTGACAACGGTTCTTACAATAATCACATAATGGTCGAGAAATTGTACGTTTGCCAAGAACTTGAATATTTCCATAAAACATCTGAATGTGACCATGTTTTATGTATGGGTCTCCACCAAATAAGCATTCAATATGCAAAGCGGTGCAACATTCGTCACACAAATCGAACATTTTTGTGTCGATATCCCCTAAATCACTTTCACACACCTCACACCAATTTTTCCCACATAATTATTTCCCATATAAAACTCTAAGAAAATGTTGGTCATGTTTGTACCTTGCTTTGTCTGGTAAGGTAGTGCATTTGATGCATAAAATAAAATCACATTTGATGCATAAAATAAAATCACATTTGATGCAATATAATTGTTTATGAAATTTTGTTGTGCATACATGACAAATGGATTTTTCTTTTGGGTATGAAGCTAGGAACAAGGGATGTTCATGACCATTGTAATCAAACGGCTCAGAAATGAATGCACACTTTATATCTAGATCAAAGTTGCACTCCCTTATGTGACACCCATAGATAAAACCACCACAAAAACGCTCACAACCATTGCATTCAAAGAGCCATAATCATAAGGACTCACATGCTTTAATGTAAGTGGATGAGGATGTAACACATGTTCAATTTTACAGTGATATTTTGCGCATGCTTCATGGAGGATGAAATCACACTCCACACAAGAGAAAAAATTACCTTCAAAGATGGGCATAACACATGCTTGACAAAGCTTGTTTTCATCATAAAATATACTGACCTCAAGATGGAGATGATGGTCATGCAGAAAATGAAGTATCACTCCATCAGATATTTTATCAAATGGTTCAACATCTTGTGTTATATCCTCTTCTACTGGTATACCTTCGAGATCTTTCCCTAGAGCACATCTTGAGTGAACAAAATAATCACCACACTTGTCACAAGTATAAGAACCATAATCACCGCCAATAATTTCATGACAAACTCCACAAGACCATTCTCCATATAGGAGAGAAGATGTGTAAGAGATACGATGGTGGTGACGTGATATCTTGATGATATGTGGAGCATACATACAATCATTATGAGCTAAAAATTTGCATTCGGCACATATGTAGGTGGGAGAGTTTTTTCTCAACAACCCACAAACACTGCAAATTAACGAAGTTTGTCTGGGAAAAAAAGTGAGGGGATGGTCATGCCTTTTTGGTTGGTCGATAATAAAGGATATCGTCTTCATCGCACAAGTTGTATGCATGAAAGCTTGACATACAGTACAATAATATGTCAAAACGTTTAGTCTTCTTCCACAAAATGAACACTCCTGATTGTCCTCGCGAGAAATATGATGGTAAAGTTGGAGAGAATGCTCGGGGTGGTAAGGATGTTTGATTTGAGGTGGAGACTAGACACATTCTTTGTGAAACATCATATCACAGTATTCACAAAAATAATAGGTTGTTCCAAAATCTGAGGTTTTGCATATATTGCACCCAGCGTTGGCATCAAATTCTTTGTTGTTGCACCAAAATAGAGGTAGTACTGAATGATTACTAGAACTTCTTGCAGAGAACACGTACTAGGGGGATGAAATGACTGGGTAAGTGGTGGAATCCCATAAAATACAATCTTTTTGGCATCGCGCATTAGGACATAAGAAAAGAGGTTGAAGAGTGCGATCATGACTGAGTGTTTTATTGGAAGAGGTTGAGTTTTGGTTTTGTGGTATTGGATAGTATTTTGGGTGGTGATATACGAAAAATATTTTACCATCCTTTTCCATCTTGTGAAATATACCAATGGAACCCATGAATGTTTTTGTTTTTGTTTTTTAACTATGTTTTTGTCAAGGATTTTAAATTTTGTTCTACAAAATAAACAAATTTGCAATCTTTCTCTATAAATATGAAAATTTGAGTAAAAAATCTCTTTCTACTTTTTAGATCCATAACGTGCAAACAAAGTGGATTGTTCTTTTCTTTCTAATTGTGACAACTTTATTTCATGCAAAGAAAAGAATTACCTTTTCTCTGCACATGATTTTCTTTAATTCTGAAAATATCCAACTCATTAAGATTTTATTTCACTAATAATTATTTGGCCAATTGATCAACGTTAATACTTTAGCTAATACAGTTAAAGTTAAGCCTCTATAAATTAATATTCTATAAATTAATATCTCATTAAATTAATAATTTTTTTTCCCAAATTTCATATTTTGATTCTAATATAACATCTATAAATTAATATCTTTGATAAATTAATAAAATATAGAAAATACATTGGTCTCAATATTATTAATTTATAGAGTTTTTACTGTAGCTAGAAACAATTTATCTAAAGTATACTTCAATTTATCGAGGTGCCGGTTAATATATTGGCTTTTAGTGTCTTTTCTCGTATGTTTAATATTCATTTTGATTCTTTTATCACGTCAAAGTCTGTCTTTTGTGTCATTTCTGTCTTCTTTTGAGTTTTGTTTAGGTCTTAAGGTGACGAGCAGGAATTAAATACATTTGGACAGATTTGAGCTAAATCATAGCAAGGAAGAAGGAAGTCTGCTCAAGTCTACCGAAGTCTGCTGACCAAATTCTCAAATCTGTTGAATCTTCTCTAGTCTGCTGACCAAATTCTCAAGTCGGCTGAGTCTGCTGACCAAATTCTCAAGTCTGCTGAGTCTACTGGCTACAAAAATAAGACTTATTTTCTTTTTCTGAAACTTTTCTATTTTCTATTTTTATTTCTTTTTTATTTTATTTTGTGGGCGGTATAAATATTTAAAAAACCTAGATATCTGGGTTACGCTTTTTATTATTCAGACTTTTGGAGTTTTTGGAACTTGTAAGCTTTGAGAGACGAATCTCTGACTCTACATCTCTGAAAAGATTTTTGAACCCTTTTGGATTTCTTATTATATGGTCATGAGTTTTTCTTCATCTCCTTGTTGTTTCTCTGTTTCCATGGCTGAGTAGTCTTTTAGTTAGGTTTATGATTTCAAGAGAATTTACGAATCAATGAATTAGACATATATAGGGATTTATCTTTAAATTCTTCATCTATTGTTGATCTTATTGCTGGAACTTGATTAGCTACCTAGTTTTAGATCTTAGACTGTTTAGTGCACCGAAAGTGTTTGTTTAAGTGTCTGAAAAACATAGATGAGCGGTGTGTCCTTAGCCAGCGGAAGTTGATGCTAATGCATTCCGTGAACCGATCAAACATGTCCGTTAATGCTTGTTTAGAATTCTAAGTTCAAACAGAATTTTAGATACTTAGGTTGCTAGAGAAAGTAGTTGATACCACATAAGTGGATTAGTTATGCATTCATATTTGAGTTTGAAAATGTGCTTATTTAATCCCTGAATAGTTGTCTGGTTCATGATCTCTGAACCCTTGACCTAGCATTTCGTTTAATTGATATTTACATTGTTTTTATTTTCTATTTTTGTTTCACATCACAACCAACAATCATATTATTTCTCTTAGCTTAGTTTCATTCTCAAAAAATTGTAGTGTAACCTTGGTCTTATGTATTCGATCCTTACATTACTACAATATTTGATGTGCATTTGCAATAGTTTATTTAGGATTAAAACTCTGTGTATCACCGATTTAGAGGTAGAAGATATATAAGTGAACGTTGAGGTTCCGGTTTTTTCATAAAAGTTACTCAGTTTGTCAATTAGAATAGCATGACAACATTCTCGTTAACAAGTAAATATAAGAATCTTCAAAAATAACCTAATAGTGACATATCTTGTTAATTAGTTTACAAAATAAAATATAGTCTACTGGTTTGTCTTTGTCAGTATGCTCATTTAAATATGATGTTTGCAAAACTGAGTAAACAATCTAAACAATTTGTGTCAACACCATGGGAATAAGAAGATGTAATAAAGAATGAACCAAGCAAAATACTCAATTTTTCATTAATGCCAAAATCAAGCAAATTATCTAGTCTATTATTTTACCACAACGTGGTAAGGAGATTATTGTTATATAGAATTTTATTTTATTTTAAAATTCACATGTTTATAGCTAATGGTATCTTCTTCTAAGGTGTTCTCCAATGTAGTTTTGGTACCACGAAGCTGAAAGCTTTGGTGTCCTTTTCAGAGTTATAGGATCAACGTGATATAGCCCAAATCGAAGTTTGTATCCATACAACCACTCAAAGTTATCTAATAAAGACCATGCAAAGTAGCCCTTCACATTTGCTCCATCCCTACACAAAATTCACAAAATAGTTATTGTACTAATAGATTATGCAAAATATATCAATGTAAAAAATCACTTTGATATAGATCGACTGACTCAAACGCAATTAAAATCCTAAGTTTGCTCACTGCACGATTGACAGTGTCTTTACCTCATTGCTGACTTCAAAGCATCCAAATATCCACTCATGTATTGTATCCTTTTTGTATCATTCAGAAGTTCATCTACCTTTGTATCAGGTTTTTGCAAGTCTCCAAAACCTAAAAATATTGATTTTCATCTCTCAATATTAAGATTTCAAATAAATATGCATCATGAGTCGATCATTGGTTAAGGCTTGAGGTCATGTACCATTTTCGGTTATGTACATTGGTATATTGTGATACCTATCTTTTAGATAATTCAACATCTTCTGGAACCCTTGAGGATGAATGTGCTGCCAAGGTACATCGGTCTATCACGAAAAAAATAAAAACAACATTTCAAATGTAATGTTATAGTAGTAAAATATTGTACTTGCAAGTACAATAACATTTTAGAAAAAAAAGAAAAATCAAATTATGCTTACAAGTTCTCCAATAGAAACATTGCCTTTTCGGGTTAACTTGAGTGCAAAACCTTCGGCTTTAGAAGCTCCATCTCCATTATCACAAGATGAGTACAAACAATCTTGAATGAAGTAACTTGTATAGTGATTAATGCCAATAAAATCTAATCGTGACTTCTTTAGATTAGCTACTTCCTTTCTCGAAAATCGCGGCAAGGCTGATCCAAGTAAATTCACCATTTCTTTTGGATATTTCCCATGTAAAACCGGATCTAGAATCCTGATATTTAGCATAAAAATCCATAAGAATAGTTATTTAGTATGTTAATTTGAGTTCTCATTAATCACTATGGAACATACCAATTCGAATAAAAGGCTTGAGCTCTCTCTGCAGCTTCTATATCCGCAATGGAATCGCTAATAGGTTCAAACCATGATGTTTGCACCACAATGCCGATGATTCCCTTTTGTTCTTCCTAAACCGCAACATATTTCAATCGATCTTTATAACGAAATAACTACATATTATATTGATTGGTTTATAAGTTACCTGATATTTAGTTCGATATATGTGAACTGCCTTAGCGTGTGCGAGGATTACGTTATGTGCGGCTATGAAAGGTTCGGTTTCCGAGTTCCCATGACTACAGTTTCCATATGGCAAGGAGCAGCGAGACGGTGGAAATGTACCTTTAAGGTGGCTCAAGATTATTTGTTGGTTTGGTTCGTTTAATGTGGTCCAGTGTTTAACTCGGTCACCAAAATGGTTAAAACATATGTTAGCCAAGTACACGAAATCCTTCCTACAAAACTCGAAAGATGCAATTATCGATTAATTATTAGTTTTATTAGTTAGGACTTAGGATGGATTGATTAATTAGAGGTTTTTTTCAACGACTTACTGCATTTCCGGGCTTAACCAACTCTGAAACCGGTTCTCAAGTTCTTGAGGATAGTCCAAATGGTTTAACGTCACGAATGGTTTAATCCCTGGATAAATTTTTAGAAATTAGTTAATTTCCAGAATTTAAATATATGATTTAAAAAAAAAAAATTAAGGATAACTAAAGACAATTTTACCTCTACTAAGGAGTGCGTCGATTAATTTGTTATAATAGGTTATTCCCGAATAATTAATACTCCCAAATCTTCCTCCTGCCTCCCAAATAACAAATTTTCTATTGAGTAAACGATTTCGGTATGTTTGTAATATCTTATATCTGGATTATATATGAACCGAAACAATTGATATGGTCTGGATTATATGTGAACCGAACCGATTGGTATGGTAGATTGCTTTGGGATAAAAAGGTGTTAGGTAGCCAAATTTTACCATGGTATTTTTAAAATGGCAAGTATATACTTTTGTAAAACAGTTTAGTAATAATCAATTAACCATATGATAAAATTAACTTTTTATCGTAGACCAACAAAAGTAAATATAAAGAACTCTTACTTGGTAAGACTCTGGACCAAGAAATTGAAAATCTGTAACTGTTGACCCCAAGGAAAGTCATTAGTTGGATGTCCTCCTGTAACCATGCATAGTAAACAATTTAAAACTAATCACGTTTGTTAGGTAGATAGCGAAAACACAAAATTATTATTTAGAAGGTTATTTAACCATAAATCGATGGTATTGATCAACAGCCATGTCTCCATTGTTCTCATCACGTATTTTACCTGAAAAATACATATATTGACAATTAAAAAATGGATTAAAAAAAACTTATAGTGAAACAAATATGGAAATTTTGTCATGGGCGATGACAATAATTTAAACCACTGGCACTAGGTTATATATGTTATGATCATATTTTGGAAAGTTTTGTAACACTAACATACAACCAAATATTAGAAACTATAGAGGAAAATAAACCAAACTAGAATACAAACCTATACCAAATTGTTTATATTTGAAATAATTATATTGTTGAAGCTAATCCAAATAAACCAGAAAAATATGATTTCCATTAGTTAGATTTCATGTTATTTTTCCAAACTTACCAGGGTATTCATGCGTAAATATGTCCCAATTGTTCAATCCTTTTCCTTCGGTCAAGAAAGCACCTTCATACTATTTACATCAAATAATACAAGAATTAAAAAAAGCAACAAAAAATCATTAACATAAGTTCAATTCTAATTTGAATCCAAAATCTGTGTTTCATTTAAGGATGGGAACTCATGAACACAAAAGTTGTGAAAGGGAAAATAGGAAGTACCTGGTAAGCAGAAGAAGCTGTGCCAAAGAGGAAATCAGGAGGAAATGAAGAGGAATCTTCTAAAATGTTCTCTGAGGAACTTTGGTGAAGACATGAACTATATACATTAAACAGTAAGCTTTGTAATGAGATGATAAATACGAAAATGGCAAAAGTTTCCATATCAACTCTCTGGCTCTCTCTTGTTTGTGTTTGCTTGCCTTTTGACTTTTGTGTTTTTTTTTCTGTGTATATGTAGTAGTACTCTATATATATTAGCAAAACATTAATTAAACTAAACCTTATCTATTGGAAATTATTCAATGTTCAGGTTACATCTTTTATTAGACCGTTATTTTAGCTAAATATTTGTTTTTAAGTTCGAGAATGTATAGGGTTTTAAATATTTTATTTTATTTTACGATTTTTTTAATAGGTTCGACTCCAATATTAAAATAACCGGGCACTATAAGACATCAATAAACATTAAGGAAATAAGTAACGCCCAAGAAATAATCAACGGGAAGATATCAACTAAACATGCTTAGCATAGGAATTGCTCAACCACTCAAGCATTTTTTTTTTGGCAAAATATATAGAATATACTTTATCAATTTGAATGAGTTTTGATAATTACCATTTTTGGATACTTTTTATAAACTCTCTTATAAAATTTTATAATCTTATAAAACTTTTTAAATATTGTAAAACATGTGTTACAAATTTTTTGTAATAACATGCTATATACAGGTTTGTTAATTTTCTGTTTTACCTAATGAAAAGTACAAAATTATTACTTTAGAATGCATATCAAGTAGTTGTATTTTTAAGAACATATATTATTAAATGTAATTTCCATAATGTAACAAAATAAATAGTCAACTACTCATTATATTTGGTCTATAATACGTTCCTTTTGTAGACTTGCGGAATCTTATTATTAATTTTGTAATATTTGTTCAACAACAAATTTTGAAGAGAAATTTCATGTACTAACGACGAAAAACTTGAATCGTTAAAACTTTTTTTGTCTTAAATTTGAAATTAACAACGAATCGTTGAAACTTGATGTCGACGTTTGCTGCTAGATATTATAAAACGATCATGATTTGGTCATCGTCGCCAACGACTACGAAACAAACGAGGTAAGTTGTGTGTGTGTGTGTTCCTTGTTAAAATGCATTGTAAAATTTTTCTTTTTTCTTAATTAAATGTCGTACTCTTCGAAATACATACGAGGGAAGCGAAAAAAAACTTTTATTAAATGATCATCGGCCTCGGAATGAAAAACCAAAACAATTCATCAACTAAGCAATATAATAAGATATTAACGTCTCTGACCAACACAACATGGAAACAGAATAACAGATAACGTTAGAAGAAAATTTCAACAGAAGAAGAAAACTCAAAATACCATCACCAAATCTTTTTTTAAAATTAAAAAGCAATACGATAAATCTGCAATATGACAAAAATAAAAACAAGATTATATTTAATTAAAATATGATCCTTATGAAAAAGAAGTCTACAAGATAATGATTACAATGATCGTATCAGCATGATGATAATGGTGGAATGATCATGATCATGATGACAATGCTGACAGTTTTTTGTATTTTGGTTTTATACAATGCTGACAGTTATATATGATAATGTTCATCATTGTCGTGATTCTTTAAGATGTTAATAGTGATGATTATCATGATAACTTCGACTATATAGCTACAATGTGACCACAAATTAATGAGGAATTTGTTTTCTTGTCTTGACCATTCGTGGCTATATACAGTTTGATAAGTCTTACATTTTAACGCAGTTTGATAAATTTCCATCTAAAGATCCTGGCCATTCCAGTATTTTTATTGGGAGTTGCAATGTAATTTAAGAATTTTTATTAAATTCTTAACACACGTTGATATATTTGCATCAATAGATCATGGCAGATCTCAAACCGGCATTTTAATATTTGAATAAAAATCAGATCAGACTTTACAAATTTAATTATAAAAGATATAGGTGAACTAAAAATTATTTTAACAACAATTATTTCCATCAAATAGTCTTTATATCCCCATTTTCATGTACAACAAATTCTAAACCTATCCTTTACACTGATTTTTGTAATAACATTTGAAAGATCATAAACACAATCATTATGTCTCTAAGCAATTCTGGACACATTCCAATAACACCAAACAATGAGAACGTATTTTTAATTAAGCCTTCCTTGTAAGATTAACTTCATTTAATTATTAGTTTTATATAACTTTGATTTATTATTTATCTATGTGATCTCCTGTATTCACATGCTGTTCAATGAAATTCTTATACCATGAAGCTGATTGCTTTGGTGTCCTTTTCAGAGTTGTATAATCCACGTGGAATAGCCCAAACCGAAGTGTGTATCCATACAACCACTCAAAATTATCGAATAAAGACCATGCGAAATAGCCTTTTACGTTTGCTCCATCCCTACAAATTAAAAGAGTTTACAATTAACTTATGTAATTAGTAATTGGTTTCAAAATTTATCAAATACATGTTAAGGTGCCAACTTGGATCACTAGATTATTCACATTACCTCATTGCTGCTTGTAAAGCATCCAAATATCCACTCATATATTGTATCCTTTTTGTGTCATCCAGAAGTTCTTGAACCGTCGTTTCCGGTTTTTCCAAGTGTCCAAAACCTAAAAATGATGTTTGACAATGTAAACCACCATATTTTGTTTTTAAAAATTAACAAACAATTAAATTATTTATTTGTCAAGTGATTAAGTGTGAGCTTTGAGCATTTAACTCATGTACATGCATTGGTGATCTTTGGTGAAGACATCAACTATATATATATTAAATTTGAGATTTTGCTATGAAAGTACAATATATATATATATATATATATATATTATATTATATATTATATCCATTTTATTTAACTCTTATGAAAAAGCCCCAATAACATGTAATTTTTACATAAATATCTAATTTATCAAATTGATTTTTAATACCGCGTGACTTGTTACTAGTATATTTAAATTTTGTTGAAAGCATAAGTTTCCGCACAATGCTATTTTTATAGGGGAAAATCTCATTTTATTATCCCTACATATATGCGCTGCATAAACATATAATACTTGATGACAAAAAAAAAAACATATAATACTTTTGCAGCTTTACCTTATTATTTATTGCGTTAAATGGTATATTCATTTATGAAAATATCAAATGAATACACTTTCAAAGATATGTTAATAAAATAAAAATAGTGTGTTATATTTTCACTTAATTTGTTACCGGTAATTTTTGTTATTTTCTAATGTCAATTTAGTTTTTTACCGAATAACTAAATGTTGGTATATCGCAAAATCTTGAAATATGTACCATTTTCGGTGATGAACATTGGCATGTTGTGGTACCTATCTTTTAGGTAATTCAACATCTTTCTGAATCCTTTAGGATCAATATGCTGCCAAGATACGTCGGTCTATCATGTGCGCAAAAACCAAACATTACAGAAAATAATGTTAGAAAACACTACAAAATGCTAGTTGTCGTCCAGCAAAAACTTATAGAAAAAATATATGCAAAATGTACTTACAAGTTCACCGATTGATACATTGCCTTTCCGGTCTAATTTGAGAGCGAAACCTTCACTTTTATAAGCTCCATCTCCAGAATTACAAGCAGTTATCAAACAATCCTGGATGAAGTAACTTGTATAGTGATTAATACCCAAAAAATCTGATTTATAGTTCTTTAGGTTCTTCATTTCATTGCTCGAAAATTGCGGTAAAGCTGATCCAAGTATATTCACCATTTCTTCTGGATATTTCCCGTATACAACAGGATCTAGAATCCTGGTATTTTTGTTAGTACACATTAGATAAGAAAAAATTTATTACATGAACACATAATAATATATACTCATTTAGTCATATTTGAATTTTTCGGTCTGATGAATAATTATAAGATAACATACCAATTTGAATAAAATGATTGAGCTCTTTCTGCGGCGTTTTTATCCGCAATGGAATCACTTATTGGTTCAAACCATGATGTTTGTACCACAATGCCAATGCTTCCCCTTTGTTCTTTCTACAAGTTCATCATAGTTAACTATACCGATGTAACACATACAAAATAGTTAAAGTCTTATAGATATTATATGGATTTTGTTACCTGATATTTGGTTCGGTATATTTGAACCGCCTTACCATGTGCGAGGATCATGTTATGTGCGGCTATAAAAGGCTCAGTTTCCGAGTTCCCTTGGCTACAATTTCCATATGGCATGGAGCAGCGGGATGGTGGAAATATACCCTTTCCATAGGCTAATATTATTTGTTGGTTTGGTTCATTTATTGTGTTCCAGTGTTTAACTCGGTCTCCGAAATGTTTGAAACATATATCAGCTAAATAACCGAAATCTTTTCTGATAAAAAGAAAAAAAAAAGAAAAAAAAGTTTATTTAGTTCTGGTAAATAAGTTAGCAAAGACTTACTATATTAAGTTTAACAACTTACACCATCTTGGGGCTTAACCAACTCTTAAACCGGTTTTCGAGTTCTTGAGGATAGTCGAAATGGTTTAACGTCACAAATGGTGTGATCCCTGGAAACATTTAAATGAAAAATATACATTAATCTTTTGAAGTTATATTTCTATGTTTCTAAAAAAGGGAGAGTGAGTATTACCTTTTCTAATGAGAGCGTCAATCAAATTGTTGTAATACTTTATTCCCTTGTAATTAATACCTCCAAATCTCCCTTCTGTATTTCCCAAATGCATAAATAGTTTTTTTTAACCAAAAAAAAAAAAAGATACAAACTTTAATGACCGATCGGTTGATGGTAGAAGTTTAGATATTGATTGTAATTATTATATCATGCATAAAAAAAATATAGACTTACTAGGCAGGACTCTAGACCAAGAAATTGATAATCTGAAACTGTTGACTCCAAGAAATGACATTGATTGGATATCATCCTGAAAGCAGATAATTAAAAATAATTAAAAAAATCAATCACGTTTTTAATGTATTTAAAGAAAAAGCATAAAATATATATATATATATATTTTTTTTTTAACAACAAAGCACAAAATATTATAAGAAAATTATTTGACCATAAACCGATGATATTGATCAACAGCTATGTCTCCATTGCTCCCATCAACTATTTTACCTGCATTTTTCCATATAATATTGTCAATGGAATCAACATGGCAATTATAAGATGAAAACTTGTGCCGACAAACAATCGAATAAAGTTAAACAACTAAATAAATATGATATGCATGCAAACAAATTGAATTTGAACCCATAAGGCAGTACTAAACCGCAATATTCATTTATAAAATTTAAAATCGTAATTTGGTTTAGCTCGTATAAAAACAAATTACTCAAAGTGTAATGCTTAAGTTAGTTCAATTTCTACCTTTTTCATGTTTTTTTTATAATGGGTTTACTACTGAATTTAAGAAGAAAAAAATATCAGGCCCAGTCCAAACAGTGTTTTGTCATGATCTTCTTCAAACCGAACTAACAAAAAGCGAATCCAAAATAACACATACCAGGGTTTTCATGAGTAAAGACATCCCAATTGTTTAAACCTTTTCCATCGGTCAAGAACGCACCTTCATACTACATACATAGAATTAAAACCAAAAGTATAAACTTTAAAATTATAGAGTACTGACTCCAAAAAAACTGAATTCTGAAATATTAAAAGAAACAAAAATAAAGTACCTGGTAAGAGGAAGAAGCTGTGCCAAAGAAGAAATCAGGAGGAAATGGAGATGAATCATCTGACGAAGATTGATGAAGACATGAACTGTAAAGAGGCAACAATAAGCTTTGAAGTAAAAATATAGTTACAAAGTTGGCATAACTTTTCATTTTTTTTTCTTGTGTTTATCTTCTGCGGTTTCTGTTTTTGATAAAACGCTTTATCTTCTGAGTTTTTGGTGTGTGCTCTTATCTCTATTTGTCTATATATGTCTATATTTATAAGAAAAATTGAACAATATTTTAAATGCATTATTGAGATTTGGTGCATTCTTGTCTAATATTTTAAAAGTCTCCAATATGGTAATTTCCACCTACTAAATATGTTTGAAACTTAAGCCTTTATCAAAAACAATATGTTTGAAACTACTGTATTAAATATCATAAACGATAAATCCATTTTTTATAGTTATAGACTATATAGCCTAACATATTTAATCATTTTCCCTTTGTATTGTAACCAAAAATATACTTGTACATGCATTATCATAAATCATACAACGACCTACTACAACCTAACTTTAAAATATGAACTTAAGCCTAACGACTCCGTACGTTAATATTAGATTTTTTTTATATATAGTACTCTCTATGTCTCATCTTGTAGGATATTTTAGACGATTTCGTGGTTTTATTCTTTTTGTGAAAGGATTTTCTTAGATTGAATTTTTTTTAAAGATATTTTCTCCATTCCTAAAAGATACTATTTCTAGAAAAAAAAATTGTTTCAAAATGATCCAATTTCTCCATTTCTAATGCATAATTACTTTTAAATTTCCTAATATATTCTCATTTATTTTTCTTTATTTTATTAACTAAATTTTTTATTTAATAAAAACAAGATTAAAATTATCATTTTAGATAATTTCTTAAAATCAGTGAAAATCCAAAAAATATGATTTTTTAGAAACAGAGAGAATAGATTATATCATGATACGAAGGAATCTGAAAGGAACAATACAACCCATAAAGCAAAAACAACACACACACTTGACAAAGAGACGGAAGATAAGGGAAAGAGAGAGAGGAGGATCCCAAAATTTTCTTTCACTTTAAAGAATATTTTGGAGCATTTTGTTTTTTACAGGTTTTTTATAAGTATATTTTATCATTGGTAAAAAATCAGTACTTCTTCCGTTTTTTATTATTTATAGTTTTAATAAAAAAAAAATACAAATGATTTAATTTCTTAAAACTCATACTTATAGCTTATACATGCTATTATATATTAGCATGGAGGGGTTAATAATTTAGATATATTGAAATAATTATATAAAAGTATGTTCCATTAGGAAAATATGGACATACTAGTAAGAATATGGACATTAGGAAAAAAGCAAGTAGCTTTAACAAAAAATAAAAGAGAAAAGAAAAAGACAAAAGTAAGTATAATTAAAAATGTTCCACCAAATTTTGAACATATTCTCATACAGTATGTGACGTCATGATGCATTAACTAAAATACTTAGTTAATGCTATCAACTTTTAACAACAAACATATTCATTTAATAAAATTCTATAAATAATTTGACATCATCCGCTATTAAATACATCATTGTTTTACAACTCTATCACAGATTAATGACTAATTCATTAACAACATATATTTTACACTTCGTCATAATTCCTTTGCAACATACTAGTAAGAATTAATAAAGAAATTTAAATGCAAGTAAAAAAACCCCAAAAAATAACACAACTTACAATTTGGAACAAGAAGTGGTGGTGCGGCGGAGAATCTTGACCGGTTTGGTCACGGGTTTGGTGATACGGCGGCTAATGATAGAGTTGGTGACATGGCTACTGCTAGCTGCATAGCTATTGTCGTAAGTTTCGTATCTCAACTTACTTCTTTTGAAGTTTCCGGAGTCTAGACAAATTTCGTTGAACAAGGTTGCGTATAATGCAAGTAAGGTGAAAAATATGAGAAAAAAAGTGATGTAACTAATAGATTTGGAAACTGGTATCATCTTCTTCTTCTTCAACTCTATAGCTATTATGTTCTTGATTTTAGTTTCTAGGAATCTTAGACTAACTACGAGAAATAATCAAAGAATTCTAAGATATGAGCGATGATGGAGACAATAAGATAATTAAGATTCTAAATTTTGAAGTTGATAAATAAACTTGATTTTGTCATGACTAAATGTTTTATAGTTTTATATGGCTAAGAGTTTGACTTCTACTTACCTAGAAGCGATCTTTTCGTAAAGAGATCAAAGGAATTCATCAACCACGCAACCATTTCTATATCCAATCGTTGATTATGACTCATTTTTGCTAATATACTATGTATGTTATCATTTGGTCGTGTGTCCTTTTCTTTTGATTGTTTAACGACTCATTATGAATTAATAAAATAGATAGTCTATCTGAAATTTACTAACTGTAACATTATCTCACAGAAACATTCGCTTATCTTAATCAAGCTTCTCATTTCTAATCTAACCCCAAGATTGTGTACTTTTCCTTTAACCTCAAAAAAAAAAAAAAAAGATTGCGTACTTATCGTTTCCTTGATTTTAAATTCCAAAGAACATACCGCTGTCTATAACTGATGATTTTCAGAATATTAAATGGTCAACAGTTATTTTATTAGAAAAAAGTGTGTATGAGTATTTGGTGAAAAAAAAAATTGTAGCAAATATTGTTTCACACTTAGAAAAAAAGTGAATCATACTTGGAAGTTGGAACTTGATTAATTCGCAGACACATCAGGCTATAATTTTTCTACCTAAAAAAGACTAATAAAACTTGTAGAGATTAAAATCCTACATACTTCTGTTTTGTTTAAATGTGAAATTTATTCATGAAAAAAGTGTATACAAAGAGCTTTTGTAATTTTTCCAAAAGAAGAAACAAAGCATGATAAAGAAACAGAGATCTAGCCACAGGCTTGCAACATAGTGAAGAGAAGAACGGACTATGAAATCTTTTGTCTGCGAACCCTGATGATGACGACGACACGAGTTTTGCTCATGCCACACGTAATAAAACCGCAGCTTGAAAATCTTATATGTTTCGATAGATCAACTAAACCTTTACTTATTTTTGGTAATATGGAACTCCTAAAAGCTAATTAGTGTTAAATCTTAAATAATAAATCAATTCATCTATTTTCTAATGTTTGTAAGTTTAATATGACACATTTTTAAAATGAGAATAACTTTTTCTTAGTATTACTTTTTGAAAATATCATAAAAGTGGTATTATCTCAAATCTTACATTATTTTTCTAAAAAAACTCTAAAATATTAGTAACATCTTCGATTAATTATAAAAATTCCACAATTAAAATATTGTGTGCACGCGATCAACTCTGAAGTTGTTATTAGATAGACTTTCTAGCTAAACAATCTCTATGTCTACGTCTGTATGCTCAAAGCTTTGAATGAGTATATTAAGGAAAACAAAATATTATGTATTGACGTATAGTATACTTGTTCCAGAAAATGAACGTTTAAGCAAATTTTAATGTACAATAATATAGGCTAATAAAATTAGTGTGTGCGATTAGACAAAAGTAACACCTTAATAAAATAATAAGCATTCACTTTAAGTAGCCCAACAAATCATTGATCATTCAACAGTGATAAGTTTTAAATGCTGTAATACTGTAGTATGTATGACTTTCTTTTGCTGAGAACACGGATTTAAAATTAATCAATTTATTATTTATCTAGCTAGCTACGAGATCTTTTCTATTCACATGATCTTCAATAAAATTCTTGTACCAAGAAGCTGATTGTTTTGGTGTCCTTTTAAGAGTTGTCAGATCCACATGGAATAGCCCAAACCTAAGCTTGTATCCACACAACCATTCAAAATTATCTAATAGTGACCACACAAAATAACCCTTCACATTTGCTCCATCCCTATAAAAAATTTCACAACTTATATAGAATTAGTAAATTGGTTCAAAGACTAAGTTAATGCAAATATGCAATAATCAAAGTTCAGATTTACATCACAGCAAAATTCCATAAATTATTTACCTCATTGCTTCTTGCAAAGCTTCCAAGTATCCACTCATGTATTGTATTCTTTTTGTATCATGTAGAAGATCATTAACCGTTGTTTCGGGTTTTTGCAATTCACCAAAACCTTCAAACCATCAATTCTAATTGTTCATGCTAATTTCAAAAAATAATTACATATGCATCATGACTTGATTATTGGTTAAATCTTGAGGTCTTTTACCATTTTCGGTTATAATTATCGGTATGCTTGGGTACCTATCGTTTAGGTAATTCAACATCTTGTGAAGTCCTTCCGGATCAATATGTTGCCAATCAACATCGGTCTATCATACAAGATAGATCAAATTTTGGTCACAGAAACAAAACATTTAGAATATAGTCGCAAGTTGAAATATGAAACTAGGAATTAATATACTTACAAGTTCTCCAATGGAAATATTGCCTTTCTGGTTCAATTTGAGAGCAAATCCTTCGGCTTTTAAAGCTCCTTGTCCGGTATTACAAGTAGAGACCAAACAATCTTGGATGAAGTAACTTGTGTAGTGATTAATACCGATGAAATCTGCTTTTGAGTTCTTTAAGTTCTTCACTTCATTGCTCGAAAATTGTGGCATTGTTGGTCCAAGTATATTCTCCATTTCTTTTGGATATTTCCCATATATAACGGGATCTAAAATCCTAATATGTTAGCATAAAAATAGATAAGACAACATATAACACATTATAAATACATGATCACATTTATAGTAATATAACATACCAATTCGAATAAAATGATTGAGCCCTCTCAGCAGCTTCTTTATCAGCATTGGAATCACTAATGGGTTCAAACCATGATGTTTGTACCACAATGCCAATGCTTCCATTTTGCTCTTTCTACACAAACATTATAGTTATAATGTGATATCATACAAGAAATAAGATGATGAATCGGTTTATTACCTGATATTTGGTTCGGTATATGTTAACCGCTGTTGCGTGTGCAAGGATCATGTTATGTGCGGCAATGAAAGGTTCGGTTTCTGAATTCCCATGGCTACAGTTTCCGTACGGTGAAGAGCAACGTGACGGTGGAATAGTACCGTATAGATAGCCCAAGATTAATTGTTGATTTGGTTCGTTGATCGTAGTCCATAACTTAACTCGGTCCCCAAAATGTTTGAAACATATATCAGCCAAATAACCAAACTCTTTCCTATAAAAAGATTTCTGGTAATTGTTAATTTCAATTTTAATATGCTAATTAATTAATTAGAACTTCAATTTAACCACTCACTGCATCTCGGGGCTTAACCAACTTTGAAACCGGTTCTCAAGTACTTGAGGATAGTCCAGATGATTCAACGTCACAAACGGTTTAATCCCTGTGAGGTTAGTCAATTGTAACTTTTGTTTTTCTTATCAATATGCATTCCACATGTTTGAATCGAGAAAGTGGACATCGAAACTAATACAACAAACCACTCTGTTACATGCAGTCATTAAATTATTTCACCTAAACTAACATACAATAATAACACTAATAAATTAGTAACTATTATTATTATTACCTCTACTAATGAGAGCATCGATCAACATGTTGTAATACTGTATTCCTGAAGTATTAATGCCTCCAAATCTTCCTCCTGTCTCCCAAATATTAAAGTTTAGTTATCTTGTAATAGAAACAACTTATATTTTAAAACATTTTCTTTACTTATTCGGTTAATGTTTGATATTAGCTATATTTTTTATGAATGTTAAATTTATTCAACTCGAAAATATATTTTTACAATTTGATGCTAATTATTTTTAAAATTTAGAACAACAAAAAATTATCGCATTTTTTCTATTTTATCGTATTTTGAAATTTTCTTTTTAATATATCATTTCCAGTTAGTATTTCAATCGATTCTTTTTAAATCATGCATGCAGTGCATTAGTGCAATGTAATACTCATGGTTAAAATAGTCATTCTCTTAATTTTTTATGTTTCATAGCCATCTACTATATATTCATTCCCTAAGTACAAAGGGACTTACTAGGTAAGATTCTAGACCAAGAAATTGAAAATCTGTAACTGTTCACTCCAAGGAAAGTCATTAATTGGATGTCCTCCTACACATACATATACATTGTAGTCGAGAATATGAACGGATAAAATCAAATAATTAAAAATATAAGAGGAAAAATGGAGTTGACAAAAACAAAAGGAGAAGGAAAAAAGCATTATAAGAAAATTACCATAAATCGATGATATTGATCAACAGCAATATCTCCATTTTTCTCGTCAAGTATTTTCCCTGCATAGTCCCATAGATATTTCCAAGTTAATTCATAGTCCAAACCATTAAAATGAATCTTAATTAATTGGAACATAAAATAAACAAAAAAAATGGAAACCAAAATGCAATACATACCAGGGTGTTTATGGGTAAAGACATCCCAATTGTTCAAACTTTTTCCATCAGTCAAGAACGCACCTTCATACTATTTACAACAAGTCGCAACGAGACCAAAAACAAAAAATGTTCAAACAAACTGAAGTTGGGAAATAGAGTAACATGCCTGATTTTTTTGAACTGGTCAAAGAGAAGAAAAACAAGTACCTGGTAAGCGGAAGAAGCTGTTCCAAAGAGGAAATCAGAAGGAAATGAAGATGAATATTCTAAAATGTCCTCTGAAGAACTTTGGTGAAGACCATAAACACGAAACAATAAACTTTGTAATAGGATGATAATTATGAAAATGAAACTGGCTAGAGTTTGCATTTTTCTTGCTTTCTGTTGTGTGTGTCTCAGGAGATTTGTTATACTTTTATATATAAATATTTGGTCAACATTTGTACTCTTATCTATTTGTCATATGCCTATAAGGTGTAATGTAAAAAACGTGGAAATATATATATGGTCAATTATGTCTACTATATATTAATATATAGCAGGTAAGTAATATGAATATATATATATATATATATATATATTTATTTTTATTTTTATAGCTGAAATATATACAGATATAGTTGCCAAAAGACTATTCATATATATCAGAACTTGTATCAGAATTGTGAAATCATGGTTTGAAACTTTGAATCTCTTTATTCCAATTTCAGTATGACTGATAACTGTAAATTTTTTAAATAGGAAATATGACGCTTTATTCGTAAATTAGAAAAGAAACAACAGAATTAGATTTGAGCAAAAAAAATAAAAAAAGACAACAGAAAGAAAACAAAGGGAGAAATGTCAAAAGTGGAGCCCATGAGGATCTTGATTGATAAATGATATATCTCCAAACTAGATAAGTATGGCCCGAGAAATATGACTTATTAATAATGAATGAAATTTAGAGTGAATTCTGGTAGCCGTCAAAAAAAGAAAAAGAAAAAAGAGAGTCAGTTCGGGTAAATGGTAAAGAAGAGAGGTTGAAAAATTTGTCATTTTTGAACTAAATCCAACCTAATTGCCTCTTAATTTTTTTATTTTTTTTATAATATAAAATCGTAATAATAAATCATAATATAGAAATTTAATGGGTATTATTTTTTTGTCAATTCATGTGTGTTAAGTTGGATATAATTTGAAGAGACCACATCTGTTTTCTCTCTTAGACATCTCATGTTAAACTTTTTATTTATGTTCCCAAATATTTTGAGAAATTATTATTTTAACCACTATGCATTTCAACTCAAATTTGATGTTGTTAGTTTTAGTGCGAACAGCCATGTAATTTGGCACACTCCTGGTTATGTATATAGCTAAGTTCTATTAGAATCAAGCGTGAGAAGAAGATCCTCTTGCAAGTCCTTTTTATGTCTTGGCATCCTAAAAATAAAGCAAGTGCAAATAAACCACTTGAGTCAATGGATAATCCTTAGTATTGATAAAGACAAAGAGGGACCAAAATAGCAGCTAATCTCAAAAGAACTTACTTACCGAAAAATCAAATCCAAAATTGATATGTATCAACTACTGGACCAAAAGCACTTACACAATCTTCTCGATTATGATATGCATAAATGTCTCCATCTAGTCTGCCGACAAGGACAAAAAAAAAAAAAAAAAAGTGTTAATCACAAAGCAAGAATTAAATTTCGTAGTCATTTTTGGATGATGTCGTTTCACCAACTTCACAATAGTGACAAGATTCGAAGAAAACAATGTCACAATTTAAAAATAATATAAAATACATAGTACTATTTCATGCTCTTCCAACAAAAATGATAGTATCTCTTAGGAGTTTTCTAGTACAATCAAAACTAAATCAACGCATCACATCTAGAAATGCTAAACAACAACTGCAATCGTAACCGCTATTAACCAAATCATCACAACAACTTTGTAAGTAATCACACATTATGAACTCAAATCATCACAACAACTTTGTAAGTAAAATGAAGGAGCTAAGTCTCGCTTAGATTGAGAAAGAGGAGCTAGAAAATGCAACAACTAGTCTTTGCAGTCTGATGTCGAAAAGAAAAAAGGTACTTTTTGTTCTGAAAAATTTGGTGTCTAAGAACATCTCTAATGTATTATTATTATTAATTTTTTTTTAATAGAGTTGAATTATACTCTAACCCTACTTCAAAATGAAATTGAAAATAGAGTTATGATTAAAAAAATAGAGTAGTGAACAAAATTACTTTATATTTAGAGTAATCCTATTTTTTACTCTATTTTTTGAAGTTGGAAATGGAGTAAGGTTGGAGCAAATTCTACTCCAAAATAAAATATGGAGTGAAAAATGGAGTGGAGTTTACCACCACATGGCACAAAATTGTACGGTGGATCTCAATTGAGTTTTTTTATTTGTAAAAGTTCTGTTTTTCTAAGTAGTTGAAAACTCTTATACTATAGACCACTTGATTTTGTATGTAAAGCCCATAAATCTTTTTTCCATCTTTTTTAGACACCTTGTAAAGCCCATAAACCATCTTACAATTCTAGTTACAACTCAACTGTAACACAGAACATCACAATTTGACTCAAGAAAACGCATAACTCCAACATGAATTCTATTTCGAGAATTACATTTGTGGTGATATCTATTACCACAACATCCTGAAAAAAAATGTTTAACTAGAACAAATGACACGAAATTATTTTAGGATGAGATGAAATCATAGAGCCAATGTGTTAATAATTGACATAAGCTAGTTTTTGCATGCCGAAAATATTTTGCAGTCATTGTACTAAATCTCCATATAGCTTTCGTTGACCTAACCTTTTGAGTTCACCAACGATCTAACATCTAAGAGAAATTATAACTTAGGATTCTTGTAATCATTGTTTGATTGTTTTGTTAGTTCTTGAGAAAGATGAGAAAAAGTGCGTGAGAAGTGAGATTTGTGAACATAGGCTACATAGCTAAACTAAGCTCAACTCAAAAGAAAAAAAAAAAGAAAAAAAGACAAAATAAATAAATAGAGTATTATTACCATGACCCAAAAAAGAAAAAAAAAAAAGAGAAGAAAATAATTTAAATGATATAGAATTAGCCGATCTTGTGTAGAATCTAACATGATACAAACTGTAAACAAAGTAAAAAAACAAACAAACAAAAACTGAACCAAAAACTTAAACAAAAACTTAAACGTGGTCATTAACTTGAAGCTCCAGTTTCTTCATATCTATTGACTGGAAAAGCATATCCCAATCTTGATCTCACCGGAATACTCTCTCTTCTCCGGCTAGGTCTCTTGTTAGTTATTTTATCAAAATCAACCCCAAAAACGTTTACTAAACCATCCTCACAGTTTTGCCTGGTCAAGGATTGCAAAAAAACAACAAAGGAACAACGTTAATAGCAAGTTCATTAGAACTATAAATTATTCATTCAAGAACCAAATAAAGAAACCGAAAAAGTGTGGTTTCCGCTATTTGATTATTTCATTCAAGAACGAAATATATCACGAAGTGATTTGGCAGCTAAACAAGAAGAAAGTTTATTTATTTACCTGTGAGTAGAGGAAAGTTCCAAGAACCGCAATGGCAGCACCTAGTGCATTAACCGGTTGAACCGGAGTATGAAAAATGATGATCGAAGCCACAATAACCGAAATCCGCTTCATCGTATTACCGATACTAAACGTCAATGGCGAAATCTGGTCTAATGACATGTACGAGACCTGATTATACAAATGGTAAAACACACTTTGTGCCACTACCCACCTATTCATATTCAAAACCAAACACAACACATCAAGATTTTTGCAAAAACTTAACTTATGAAACTTAACAAAAAAGACATCAAAAGATTATTGGTTAGGGTTTTTTTTTAGTTTTTCGTACCAGACAAAGTTTGGTCCGATTAGAGAAACTGCGTTTTGCCAACCAGCAGCCCACATTTTAGGACCTTCCACAGCTATAGCAAACGGAGTGAGGATCAAAAGTGACATCATCGATAAGCAAGCGTAGTAGTTCATTCCGCTCACTGAGTTTCCTTTCATTCCTTTCTTCGAAAATATATTCCGAAACACGAATGCCAAATTCGATATCATCGCTCCCATAAACCCTGCCAAACAAAAAACCCCATAAGAACTTATGTCACACTACAAAAATGTGATTTATTATATTATTTGTTTTGTTTGTATACCGATGATGTTGAAGTTAAGCTCGGTGACGGCGGCGAGAGCGCAACCTCCGATGATAGGTAAGAGAGATAGATAGACAGGAAGAGGGAAACTTTCTCCTAAGAAGAATCTTGAGACTAAGACACTAAACGCTGGTTCACCACTTTTGATGATGTGTGTGAAGGAAACTGCTACTTTTGACATACTCACTGTTGCTGCCACGTGTCCTATCGTGTGTGCCACAGCGACCTTTAAGAAGAAGAAGAAGAAGACGAGAACATTAATTAATACACACTTTTCATTACCAAACAACAAACAAGTTCCACCAAGTTCTGCCTACAGCTAGCTTGTCAGAAATTTCGCATAAAGGAAAATATAAATCAACCAAGCAAGAACATCATGAAAAATCCTAAATTATTACGGAAGACAGAGCCCAAGATCAGTAAATTTGGCAACAAAACTTCAATTTCTTACCAGAAAACAGAGTCAAACTAAAATTCTTGACGGAAAACAGAGTAAACCCTAAATTCTTACCGGAAAACAGAATAAACCCTAAATTCTTACCGGAAAACAGAATAAACCCTAAATTCTTACCGGAAAACAGAGTAAATCCTAAATTCTTACCGAAAACAGAGTAAATCCTAAATTCTTACCGGAAAACAGAGTGTAAGACCTAAATTCTTACCGGAAAATAGAGTAAATCTCAAATTATTACTGGAAAACAGAGCTTAACATTAGTTTTACGCCGAAAAAATTGACTACAAATCCCTAAATTCTTACCGGAAAACAGAGTAAATCCTAAATTCCTACCGGAAAACAGAGTAAATCCTAAATTCCTACCGGAAAACAGAGTATACCCTGATTTTTTACAGGAAAACAGAGTAAATCTAAAATTTTTACCGGAAAACAGAGCTCCAGATCAGTTTTATGACGGATATTTGGCAACAAAACACTAACTATTAACCGGAAAACATAGTATTCTAGAAATGGAGCTCTTAATCGTCAGAAAAAGATTGAAACTTTTTTCTATAATTTCGCATAAAACTAGTGGAAATCCGCAAAGAAACAACTACATACCAAGAAAAAGCCCTAATTTCTTACCGGAAACAGAGTTTTCCAGAAATCAGTATCAGTTTTAGGAGCTTCAGCGATTCTAGTGGCCCAAGAGACAAGCATCATCAAAGACCCACAAGCGAGAGACAACGTAGAAGTAAGCCACGGGTAAGGAAAAGCATTGAGGACTTTCTTGTTATAGATATTGAAGACAACGTTAAGTGCCCACCAAGTCGCAAAATAGATTCCTATTTTCAATTTCTGCGCCGATTTTTCATCAGGAAGCTCGATGTTTAAGTCGAGTGGTCGAGATCTATCGGCTTCGTAAGCTTCGACTTTGACGTCACGCTTAAAAGAAAAGTCTTGGGTGGTTGAAATGTGGAGAGGCTTTTGATGAGAGACATTGGAGTTGAAGCTTTGGTTATGGAAGTTTTTGATGATGTTTAATGGAGAAAACTGGAGTTTAGATGGAATTGAGCGGTTTATGTTGCTGGAGATGGTGGTGGAGAAGGAAGATGAAGCTGGTTTAATTGAAGAGATCATTGTTTTTTTTGTTAATGGGTGATTGATGAAGACGATGAGCTCGAGGTGGGTTTAAGATTTTTTATGAGGGAGAAAGAGGAAGAGAAGAGACGTTTTGGTATGTTGAGAAATGGAAGAGGAAGAAGAAGAGAAATTTATAGGAAGGTTGAGAACAGAGGAGGGAAAGGTTTTAGTATTTCGTTTGAGTAAACGACAAGTTATTATAATTCAGATTTGTTTGTTAATATACGAAATTACCCTTTGTGACTACGGTTTTGTGGTTATGTGGTTTGGGTAATTTCGTCATAGTATCGGAGAGACAGTATTATGTTAAACAGATTAACTAATGTTTTTTCTCAAGATGTTACTTGTAATATGTAATTTATTAATTTGAGTTTGGATGCTAATATATTGTTCTACAGATTACATCATTAGCACAAATCGCTACATTCTAATTTTTTTTGTCATTTAAATATATTTTCTTATATGTGAAATTAGAATCAATTGACCATGAAGAAACCAAGTGTTTAGTCTTTGGATCTTACGTTAAGGAAGCAAACACCAAATTTGGAATATTCTACTTTCTTGCACCTACCTAATTATTTTCTTGATATTTGTCATTCTTTTAAGTTGAATAAAAAACTATATTTTAAAATTATATTGAAGGAAAACCAATTTTAAAATACCTTGGAAAAATCAAATTTTAAAATTAGCACCAAGCCACCAACCCTTGAATCTTCCTTTTCTTTAGGGTGATAAAATGTGTATATTCTCCTTAATCAAAAATCATATGTTATTAAATTTAATTGTTCGAAAATGAGAACTAAAATATAAACAAATTGTGTGTATTCTTGGAAATATATCACTTTCAAGAAATAGAGAATCAAAACGATACTATTTTCTTCTTCTTAATTATATATATGTGTGTGTGCGTGCTTGTTTATCAGTTGAAAGTGTCATTTACTAACTTTAAACATGTCAAAAGTGAAATTCTTTATAAAAAAAAAAGAGTGAATTTGAATTTTTTGTTTTACTTTTAATAAAGATATCAATCATTAAATTTTGCTATTTGAAAAAATTACATTTCATTTACTATTATATAAAAATAATTTTTAATATTCAAGACCTTTTTTTCTCCTCCTTTGTAGACTAAAATATATTCGACCATGATTTATTTTATTGCCGCCGATAGTTTGTCACGACTCACGACTACAAATCAATGCAATATGCATGTGACATCTTAATATGTAAAAAAAAAAGATTGTATATCTTCCAATATGGGAATATGTAACTTAAAATATATGAAAATTTTATGGATCTTCTTTTTCGTTAAAAGTTAACGGTCTTTTTTATCAGATACATCATTAGGCGAATTTATAAACCTAAAAAAAAAATATTAGTTTATTTACCATAAAAAAACGTTCACAGTGACTAACATAAAATCAACTTGAAAAACAATTTCAGATGTTTTACATACCTTTGAGTTTGAGTAAGTTAATTTGAAGTTAGGTATTATCACTATTTAAGGCATATATAACGGAAATCCTAGTAGAAAGACTCGAATTTTGATCTTCTAATCCCATAATGAATCTTTTAACAACTTGACTTCCATTAGTTAATAGATAATTTACATCAACAAAATCATGATTTTTGTTATTGCTGGATCAGTGATACATTTCGATGATGACGGAGTTTAACAAAAAACGCTAAAATGGCTATTTTTCTAACAATTAAAATGTGTAGTTCATCGTTAACGCTAAGCGACAGCAAACTTAAGAGAATCTATAGTCTTGAATAACTATATACATATATGTGTCTGAGTGTAATGTTATAATTTGGACCGTTAAAATGAAAGAAGGTATGGTCACATGTTGGACGTACAGCTTCACATACCATTGATGTAACCACTAACCACGGAAATGGAATTCTCACCGCAGAAAATATCTCAAAGGAAAATTACAAAACATAGCAAAGTTGTTGAACACATGCAACTCTCATTACACGACACAATTTCTCTCTTCACCAACACTAATTCATAGCACACATGTGTCG
Organism: Cardamine flexuosa; assembly: GCA_963555745.1. NCBI lineage: Eukaryota > Viridiplantae > Streptophyta > Magnoliopsida > Brassicales > Brassicaceae > Cardamine > Cardamine flexuosa. Next base: position 21,031,738 of record OY743220.1, on the reverse strand, counting down.
TCTGCATGTCTGTATATGTATGTGTTTCTAGGTCAGGTAATAACTTTGATTCATTTTCGACGGCTAGGAAAATTTTCAGGAAACTTCGTAATATTGGGGAAATTAACGAATAATCAAAAATATCGCTTTCGATATTGCTTACTTGATTGATTTATCTGCGCGTTCGCTCCGTGAAATATGAGTCGTTGATTGATTATATAATTGAACAATTAGATATTGAAGTTAGTATGAATTGCTTTACAACATAACTATTAGATCAAACAACAAAATCAAATAAAAAATGTAGCAACATCATTTTTTAAAATACCAGTATAATTCCCGAAGTTAAAACAAATTCCCAGTATGATTGAAACGAAAGTGAAAAAAGGATATTTTGCAAACTATCATATTTATGTTATTTTACTTGAAAAATACCTTCTTCATTTATTTATTTTAAATTAATATAAATATATATGACAATTTTATCTTTATTTAAGTTATAAATCATTTATTTTTAATAAATAAAATCGAATTTTCTAAATAATAACAATTATTATTATTTTAAAAATATTTTGAGATAAATATGCATTATCCTCCTTCCTAAAAAATCAAAAGCATAAATATTTGAAACATAGAAAATTTAAATATAAGTTTTTTTTATGATTACTCTAATTAAAGTTTTGCAATCAACATTCATGTCCAACAAATCATAAAGCTGAAACGGAGCATTAGTTTTTATAAGCAACATATGATGAATCAACTATGATTCATCAAATATAAATTCTTCAACAACAGAAAATAAAATACTGTTTGAATTTTATTTGATAACAAAAAAACATTATTTCTTACTGAAAAGAGAACTTGTTATAATTTTATGGAGTTTATATAAAAATTGGTCCAGATAATTGTTTAGTGGGAGATGAAGATGTTGTGATTTTTTTAATATTTTATTTTATTAAGAAATATTTAAGAAATTTTGAAAAAAATTATTTGTGTTTTCTCAAATAAAAAATTTATTGTCTATAAAATAAAACATAAATTCAAACATATTCGATTGTATTTTTTAATTGATTTTTCTAAAAACTTATATTCACTTTCAAAAAGGTATTTTAGTAAAACAATAACAATATTTTATTTTTAAAATAGACTAAATAAACGTATTTTTCAAAAAAAAAAAACTAAAAGAAGGTATGTTTCTAAATTTTCGAAAAAAACCTAAATTCATTTTAAAAATCTATTTAATAATATATAAACCTCTATATTTTAAGAAAAAACTAAATTAATTTAGCAATATATATATATATATATATAATTTTTTTTTTTGCTAAGTATGAATCCAAGCTGTAACTGTATTAATGACAAAACTCGAGTTTAGTCTACTTACATCTTTTTTCACTAGATCACTGTAGTCTGTAGATCGTTTATAAACCTAAGATTAGCTATAGCATACCAGTACTTAACATAAACTTCGAGAAATAATAATGAATGTGGAAGTAACGTTAGAGTGAAGTATTTCTACTTTTAAAGTACTTTTCCACTGTTACGTTTTTTAGCGCATATGTTTATTATCTTAATATTAAATATCAGAATCTATGATTAATGTTAAGATCAGTTAAGACTTAAACAGTCACTAAGGTCGGTCCGGAGCATAAGCAGGGTAAGCTACCGTTTCGGACCTTTAATCTTTGAAAATTTTTAAGAGTTATATATTTATTATAAATATGTGTATTTAGACTAAAAACTTGAAGCTCATAACATTTTAGAGACGTAACATATTTATTTTTAATTATTTATTTAATTACAATTAATTTAACTAAATTGAAACGAGAAAAGGAAAGTAAAAGTAGATTTATAAGAAATTCATCTAATGAAACTATAATGATCATAAAACTATAAATCTCAATTTCTTTTTCTAACTAACTACTAAACGTTTGCAATTCACCAAATTATCATTGGATTTATTTCATACTCTAATACTTCATTTATTTATGTTAGTTTCATAAACTTTTATTTTTTTCTATCAAAATTTAGAAAATGCAGAATTGTTAAACTCTTCCTATACAATCAAACAGAAAAACTGACGTAACATTCTAAATTCATAAACGTATTAGAGTTTTTCTTCAATACTTAACACACATGTACATAGATTTAGAATCAATTGAGAGAGTTATGGTTAAATAAATAAATTATGAGGATCTAATGAATGATTTTGTGGGGAAAATGCAAGGAGAATTATATTTATTAAGTAGAGGTTTTTCACTATTATTTTTTTAAAATAATATTAATGTATAATAAAATTTTAAATTAAATTATGAAAGAAGTCACATTTGTTTTCTCGCTTCGGGCCACCATAAACATTGGACCGACCCTGATAGTCAACAGTATATATGAACAGTAAATGTGAAATAGCTAGAAAGGTGATTTATAAGGTTAGAAAATACGGCAGATTTGGTATATGGTTATTTTTTTGTGAGTTGAAATTTCAATTTTATTGATCAAGGAAAATGTTATTTACAGAGAGAAAAAGAAAAGAAAAAATCACCAATGTGAACATGAAAATCTATTGTCGAACAAAAATGAAATTTGTCGATCTCACTTTAAACCATCTTTAAAGCAAACTATGTAAGTTCTAACTTATGAAAATCTATCTTTTATTTGTTAAAACTATAATGTTTTAGGTTTTTATTCTTTGAAGTGTTGAAGCATGGATCTTTTTTATAGATTGTAACTTTTTTTTAGAGATGTTTAGTAAAATGGTCATATTCTAGTTTTTTATTAAAAGGTAATACCCTTTTTGCTATTCACTTTCAAACATGCCATTTATTGTAATGTGTAATGACTATTTTATCTTATTTATTTATTTATTTATTATTGTTCTCTCATTCTCTTTCCATTTTTCTTGTTTTTCTCATTTTCTCATTTTCTTATTTTTTTTCTTTCTTTTTTTTCCACGCTTTCTATTTCTCTTTCCAAGCTCCTTCTTTATTTTATTTTTATTTATTTTATTACATATTACATATGGACAATATAGAATAATGGACAAGTTGAAAGAAACATAAGATATAATTTGTCATTTTCTTTGATGAACTACTTCACGTAAACAATAAATATTAAGACACATATTATGTATCAATGGATAATTTAGAAAATAAATAAGATGAAAATGGGACTGATAGACAAGAAAACGGACAATGGAAAAGTTGGTAAACAAAATGGGATTAAACAGGAAGAAGAAGTTGAAGATGTTTTCTCTTTAATGGACCACTTCACATAGACAATACTAAAATTACGAATTGTCCATCAGTAATTCAGTAGAATTGATAATATGGGATGATGGACAAGTCGGAATATGAAAATGAGATTGATGAACAATACTAAAACATAAATTGTTCACTTTGATGGTAATTTTGACATTTCTCATTTACTTTGCCATAAAAAGGGTATGGGCTGAAAGCTCTTCTCAAAATTAGCAAACTTAAAATGCTTTCTCAAATATGTAGCATAATCCCAATGTTTTTGTGCCCGGACAGGACCGGCCGATCGAACTGGTTAAACCGGGACCCAGGTGATATGCCGATCCAGGTTTGATGTTAATAACCGCCCTTTTAAGAACCGCTCAAATCCGAAAAAATCCGCTATTAACCCGGGATCCAGCGGGTCGGTCGAACCGACCGGTTACCAGTTAAAAGAAAATATACCAATTTGAAATTAAAACCTTTTATATCAGTTAGAGGGTTTAGTTTTATTGATAAAATATAGGGTTTGTGATGTTTGTCTTATGCAGTTTTTAAAAATTTTCTGATTAGTCTCTTTGTCTCTTCTGATCAGTGATTCTGGTTCTTTTTCTAATCTATCTAACTCTAGTTATTTGGTTAGTATCTCGATTCCTCTATTATTTTTTTTATTATTAAAGAAGATGAACACTAAATTGTCACAAAGAATTGCTATTAACTTATTATTATTAGGTTGCTTTGTCGTGAGCACTATAACTTCATATCGGTAGCAATTGTTATTTATAAACTATCTTCGTAGCTTTTTGTTTTTTTTCCTCTATTGGATTGAATGATAAGTACATTTGATTTTCTTATGTTTTTCTTTCTCTTTAATATCGATTGTGTCATTGAGATATATTTTTTTAATTTTTCTAACAGGTGATGGAAACTGAACATGAAGAAATAGCTGCTGCAAACCGTTCAATCCGGAGAAAAAGTGATGTTGCATGGTCCTATGTGATTCAATCAAAAGATTCAAGAGGGAAATTGATTTTGGAATGTGTATTTTGTCATAAGAAAAAATTAGAAGGTGGCATTAATAGGATGAATCATCATCTTGCTGGTGTGAAAGGGGATACAGATGCATGTAAGGATGTTCCTCCAAATGTGCGATTTAAGATATTACAAGCATTGAAAGAAATTGAGGGCAAAAAGAAGAATTTTCATTTGGCTGATTCGAACTTGGACAGTCCTATAATTCAAGATGTTAATGGAGATGATGATATCAGAGTTGATGTTCGCCCAAGTCAAAAGAGAAAATAAGGTATTGATCTACATGAATACTTTAAAAGAGGTGTCCATGATCAGACACAATCTACTATAAAGGCATGTATGCAAAGTAAAGAGAGAATACATGATGTAGAAATGGTTGTTGCATTGTCGTTTTATGACGCTTGTATTCTGATGAATGTTGTGAATTCTCCATTGTTCCAGCCTATGATGAGTAAAGTAGCAAGTATGGGTCATGGATATGTAGGTCCTTCATACCATGCTTTGCGGGTTGGATTGTTAGGTGATGCTAAGTTACAAGTTTATTTGATCATTGATAAGATTAGAAGTACTTGGGCTACTACTGGTTGTACTCTTATGGCAGATGGATGGAAAGATACACGACAAAGGCCGCTGATTAATTTCTTAGTTTATTGTCCTAAAGGAATTACATTTCTCAAGTCAGTTGATGCTTCTGATATCTATGCAAGTGCTGAGAATTTATGCAACTTGTGTGCTGATTTTGTGGGTATGGTCGGTCTAGATATTGTGGTTCATTTTGTGACTGATAGTGCACCCAACTACAAAGCTGCTGGAAACCTCCTCGTTGAAAAGTTTCCCACCATTGCTTGGTCTCCATGTGCAGCTCATTGTATCAATCTTATCTTGGAAGATGTGGTAAAACTACCTTTTGTTCACCATTTAGTGAAGCGTATGTCTAAGATAACCATTTTTGTTTACAACCATAAGTCAACTTTAAATTGGGTGAGAAAAAGACATGGCTGGAGAGAGATCATTCGCCCTGGGAAAACATGTTTTGCTACAGTTTTCATTGCTCTACAGAGTCTTTATCAACATAAAGGAGATTTACAAGCTTTGGTTACAAGTTCAGATTCTGAATTCAAGCAGCTTTTCAAAACACAAAAAGCAAAAGAAGCTAAAATAATTATCTTGGATGAGCGAATGTGGAATGACTGCTTGATAATTGTCAAGATTATGAGTCCTATTATCCGCTTGTTGTGCATTTGTGATGCTGATGAGAAGCCTTCTTTGCCATATGTGTATAAAGGGATGCATCGAGCAAAATTAGGCATAAAGAAGTTGTTTCAAGAAAAAGAGAATTTCTACAAGCCTTATACAAACATCATTGATGAAAGATGGGACCGTATGTTACGCCACGATCTTCATGCTGTATTATACTATTTGAATCCGGCTTTCATGTATGACACAGATACATTTTGTCACAAGCCTCAGGTTTTGAGTGGGTTGATGAACTTATTTGAAAAGCAAAAGGAGAGTAGCAGAATAAAGCTCGTTCAAGAGCTTAGAACTTATAGGGAACGAAAAGGCAGCTTTTCTCGAGAGATGGCTTTAACTTGCAGCAAAACCTCTCAACCAGATAACTTATTAAATATGAATTTGACTTAAACTCTTATTTATATAATATATATTGTGTATGTCTGATATAGTTCTATTGGTATTTAGATGAATGATGGAGATATTTTGGTTGTGATGCTCCTACTTTGCAAAAGTTAGCGATAAGAATTCTTAGTCGAACCGCTTCTTCATCTGGATGTGAACGTAATTGGTGTGTGTTTGAGCGGATTCATACCAAGAAGAGGAATAGATTAGAGCATCAACGACTCAATGACCTTGTCTTTGTTCACTACAATTTACGTTTGCAACATAAGTTAGTGTGATTATAATATTTTATGTTTCTTTATTTAGCTTAATTTATAACAAGTTACATGTGTTTTTTAATGTACAGATCAAAAATAAAAAGATCCTATGATCCTGTTGACTATGAATCTATTGATAAGACAGAGTTTTGGATAGTATAAGAAGAAGAAGAAGATGAACTTAATTATGATAAATTAGAGAATGCACTTGCTGAAGAATATCCCAAAAATAATGCAGACACAAGCACCAAAAAATCTAAAGGTATATTGATTAAACCTTCATATTTTTATTTTAGTTGTATATAAATGTTTTTACTAAACTATGTGACTTTTGAATTTTTAGATTTTGACGATGACTTTACTATGCCACCTGAAGAAAATGAAGAGAACGGTGATAGAGCTAATTCAGAGTGGTCTTTTGATGTTTAGTTATTTTATTTTTGTGTTGGTGATTTACCAATACTTTTTATTTTATTATTTTGTTTATTATTTTTATTATTATTAAACATGGTATTTTGACTATTTTCCTTACACATTTTAGTATTTTTAGTCTTTTATTCATAATTTTATAAAATTATTTATAGAAATATTAATAAATATATAATGATATATAAAAGGTTTTTTATTCTATTGATCCGGGGATTGATCCGGTTTGACCAGTGACCTGCTGATTCGGAAGGTCATCTGGTTCGGTGTTCAGATCAGATATAAAAACATTACACAATCCTTAAGATTTTTTTTATTTTACATTTAATAATTTATACGATTAAAGCCTACAAATAACAAAATAAAGTCCCCGATGTTCATAGAAGTAGAACGAACCTAATTGGGAACTGGGCAGCACTCACGACTGATATTGAATCTCAAGTCGTTTTCGTGGTTGCGCTGTTCATATTTTCTATAAGTTTTGTAAACATTTTTTTGTTTAAAAAATATATATTATATCATCTACTGTCCTCTTTTTCTTCAACTTGAGAAATATAAATAATTTAAAAGGTATGGGCCATATGTAAACTTGCTTTACATAAGTTTTTGCATTCTGTAACTTTTTGGGAATTTGGTGACTGAGAACAATATCGTTTCCATTCCTTCCTTGTACAGTTGTACTTCATCTGCAAATTCGTTACTTCCTACCTCAAGATATGATTGATGGGCCGGACTCAAAAAATGTTTAGCCCATGTTAACAAACCATCTAGCTTTTTGAATCCATTCGCCAAGACTTCAAAGTATGTCCATGACTCCATTCTCATGTGAGATGCATTCAGCATTATATATAGGATTTTTAGTAAAGAGATCAGTCAATTCATTCATATAACTAATTAGTTTTAAGTTGTAAGTGGCATCCAATCTCTATCGAATGGGCTTTAGAAGGGATCAATTTAGACAACTTTTGGGAGTCTAGGACTATTCTCACTTCTCATAATGTCAATCTTTAACTCTCGAACTTTGCTCGAGTCCCGAGAGTAACAATTGTTTTTAAAAATGTTCACACCTTTAATAGTTTCTTTCCATCACATTCACAACCATGGTAAATTTATACTCCCTTTTTTTAATCTCAACGGAACTCCAAAATTGAAAATAAATATTCAAGCAAAGTCCAATATTAATGAGGAAAATATATTAATGGATATTTTTAAAACAATAATTTGTGAAACTAGTAAAAAAACCATTCCAATATCATTGCAAATACAATTTGAATTTTAATTTGTACACACTTCTGAAAATATATATCTCGAATGAAAACATTAAGATTTATATCTTACTATACTCTCTATTATTTATATAAACAATGGCATGTGAACTTTAAATTAAAAATAATTAAGCAAGGACCTTGCTTGATCTTGAGAATTTTGGTGACCATGAGTTACACAATATAGAGGCTTTTGAAGATAGTTTCTTCTTCAGGTTTTGTTTTGTTGATTCTCTTCCCAATTCTTTGCTTGTTTCAACTTCTCCAAATGCCTCCATTGCTGATTTTAAATCTATATATTTTTAAAATACATTTAATTAGGATTTATGTTATCAAACATATATCTCACTATTTCTTTTATTAATTTTATGCATCCATCCAGGTCGATCAAATATTATATTTAAAGGTCTGCTTAAATTATATATTTGTTGATAAAAATTATAGTGAGGAGTAATAATATGTGGAAATCGTTTAATTATTAACAGAAGGCTTAAAACTAAATAATACAGAAATATAATAATTAAACCTTGCCTTGAAATGGCCACGATGAGTTTGGCTCTAAAACATTGTTGCTCGTCTTGAATTCGTGTAGCTGCAAAATTCCATTAACTGGTTAAGACTAAACTGAAATTGATCAACGTTGTACAAAACAAAAAAAAATCTAATTGTTGGCAAAAAAAAAATGTTTTACCCAACTAGGTGCACTACTTGATGAACTATCCCAACCGATATGTGACACGTGTCTAACATCTGTAGGATATCCAATTTCCATCTCTTCCTCCTCTTCCACATCTACAAAAATGAAATTTCTCATTTAGTCCATTTTGAATTCATTAGAATGATTATTTATGTCCATTTAATAAAGCTAAATAAGGTTAGAATTTTAATAGATTTACCAAAAATGTCGGAGAAACACTTGAAGCTCTTGTTATAAAGCCCTTTGAATCTTGTAGCCATGCCTATAAGTAGAATCTGACACAACAACACGTGTCTGAAACACTTCTACGATTATATAAGATGATAATGTTAAAAATAACAAAAGATATGAATGAAACAGAAGCTGAAGAGGAAGAGGAAGATGAAGATGAAGAGAAAAAATAAAAGAGACAAAATCCCCTTTTGTTTGAGATTGGAATGATATTTAAAGACAAAATAAAAAAATGGGAGGAGACATGAAAGAGTAGTGGCAATATAAAACCAATAAGAAGTATATTATGTATCAATTATTGGAGAACAAAATTTGTATATTTTTAACGGAAAACAGAAAAACGAATATCTTATCCGACAAGGACAAGAAGAAAGGAGAATTAGTAAAGGTTTAGGTAATCCATTCCACGAGTTTTAGTTCAACTACTAATTTCATTCGTTTACTAATTACCCATCCACTCCAATACAATTCTTCATAAAAGTGATTAGGGGATGTTAGGATTTAGATCTTAATCTGATTTTTGTAAAAACCAAAAACCCCTTATATATATGTAAAATGCAATTATTTATTTTTCTTAAAATTCTTAAAATGTAATGTAGTATATTATTAGTACGAAGAAAAAATAAACATGGCAAGATATGATCCCATGAAAGTTCATGTAGTTTTTTTTTTTTTTTGATAAAAAAGTTCATGTAGTTGACAAGAAAAAAAAAACAGAGGGTTCATATAATCCCATTAAGGAAAGATAGGATCGAATCTTAGCCGCTCGAGGACATTAACCACCATTGTGGCTAACAACTTGTGTAATGGTCTTTTGGAACCAATTTGCTTGCGTTTAATCATTTTTTTCATCCAACAACTAAACCAATATGGCAACATGTACATATGCAATGCAATCAAATATTTGGTCCAGCAACTTTTAAAAAGGTGATATGAAAAAAATAAAAATATATTTATAATCCATACAAGGCGCAACAAAAATTATATTGCTGTCAAATCAAATGATTAGCCTTAATCTTTTCTTTATAAATTTGGAAAGCTACACAGTTTGAGATATTTGAGTTGTGGCCTTCACGTTTTTCACTTCTATGCATTTTACACCCACACAGATATGTATATATACATATACAATATACTAAAACTTATATGTATATGCAAATGCATCGTCATTGTCTTTAATTGTAATAGCATACAATGTGACTCTGTGAGACAGCTGTGTTTTGTTTTGTTTATATAGGTTGAAAATTGTGCTTAGTCACTTTCAAGACACCTCTTATGTGGGTTAAAACTTAAATCAATTATCCCCGTCGAAAAAATGCTTTCAATTTTCAAATATTTTTTTTATCTAAACTTTACTAAATAAGCATCTTAAATTTTTTGAAAATACAAATGTTTGTAGCCTGGTTTTGTTTTGTTAGCAAAGAGTCGAAATCAATTGTTGCAAATTAACATCTATTGTCAATTATCTTTGTAAATTCAAGAATTAGCTTGATTTTTGGAACTCCCGAATATCAACTATTTTAAAACCCAAATATCAATTTTCAGTATGTTTTTTGATGTATGCTTGAGATGGATTGAATTAGCCAAGTCAATATTGTAAAACCAAATCCAAAGAAAAAAACGACATTTCACCAATCACCAACCATTTGGTTCGAAGAAAAAAAAAAAAGCAAAATCAAAGGTTATTTTTTGACCATATATGAAAGGTAATATATTTTGATAATACTTCAATTAAGAAATTCATTTTTTTTCGAAATCTAAAACATTTACAATTTTCAGAAATTCTTTTTATACATTGTGAATTACAAACCCAATGAGAATCTTTCATTTGTGTTTGACAAACTCATTTACAATCAACAACAAAATTTCATTAAAATACTAAAGATTGTAGATCCAATAGTGTGATGCATTTGAGAGGCATGCTTAGCGTTTTTCAAGTTTAAATAATCTAACAAATGTGGGTGTACTCAATGCAAACCCCTATCTCAATTTCCCCAAAAAGAGAGATGGTTTCCCACCCGCGCAAGCCTAAACCTAACAACACTGTAAACCCAAACTCCATATCTATCGTATTAGATGGTACAAAATAACTCATACTCACAAACCAATCTTTACTTGACTCGGCCTCAAACAGATAGCACAATGAGATGGTAATAAACTTATAGAGAAACACACAAACCAATAAGAGAACAAGAACGATCAACCACATAGCAAAAGGTCCCATATTGCACAGTCACACTATCCAATATCACAAAATCCATATTCTGGATAGACGCAGTAAGCAATAAGCAAGACTAAAGGCACAAAGAGACTATCCTGGAGTGATCACAAGACTCCGGTATCCGAATTTCCAAATATGGCTCCCATTCAGAGAACGGACTAATAATGTAAGCAGTAAGGAGTTTAAAGCATCTGATATTGTACTACTACACCGACTCAAAGTCGAAACACAAAATATCGAAAACATGATATTACTCAATTCCAGAAATGTCTTTGAAAAAGCTAAATCCATTACCTTTGTGAGAAAATCACATCCTTCAACGCCAACTCGAAGGCCAATACGGATGAATTCCATAACCAGTCTTCCAATTATCCAAGTAAACAACTTTCCTCACAGCCCAGAACGATACGAACAACGCCAAAAGCATAACCAATCTCTGTGCATTGAGATTCTTCACTCGAACAAGCACATTAGTAACAAACGCCAAAAGCAATCCAACAACAGTATACAAGAATCCAACAGCGAATCCTTCAGCTCCTAATTGCATACCAGATCCTTGGTAGAAGAACACAAGCTTATTCGGATCGTTACGATCTTGAAGAAACATTGGCATTTTCCTGATAATGTTATGCATTGTACCAGCAACACTAAAGAAGTAAACAAAGATAGCACCAGATAACCAAAGTCTACGATCATGGATCAGAGTTTCTCCTTTTAGAATCCGTTTGATGATAAACGGAGTTGAGATAACGATCAACGCAACGATGATTCCGATCTGAGGTTTCGAAAGTAACGGCGGACGTTGGATAGGACCTACGGTGAGTTTAGTTCGTTGTTCGACGAATTCAGCCATAGATTCCGCTAATCTAGAGTAATCAGATTGATCCATTTGACCAGATTCGTCACGGAGATTTGATATTGAAGGACTTAC